>JAULCE010752515.1:0-14518 GCA_032359355.1 Macoma nasuta | reverse complement strand
AGATGCGTAATAATTTAATAACGAGGGCTTTAGCCCAAGTGGTTTAACTACACACATCTGAACGACAAACCATGATTTACCAGACGATCAACAACGGTTATGCACTATTCAAAATATAAAACTTAAGTAGGGTTCTAGTTAATGTTTATTAACTTGTATGAAATATCACAGTGTTTGTCATTGTTCATCAGTCATTTCCCCTAAGTTCTAATGATCCGAGAATGTGCAGTTTGAAATCAATATTTCTTTGGCGTGGTGATGATGGCAATTTTACATGGCTCTTGTTACTCTTAATATAAATGATTTAAACTTTGTCTGAAAATATGTTTTTGGTGGCAAAACTCGCAATGATTTCCTGCGATGATATACTTAATTTTTAATGCTTTTTGTGCAACACACCACATATTCCCTACGTCAGACCACCTTTAAAATAAAGAAGTCATTATCCTTTTCGGCGCTCAACGTAAACGTGTCTGCTGTGACTTGTAAATAAAATATTTAAACGAAAAAAATATCAGAGATGATATTTACTAAACTTTGTTTTTTTTCCAAAACGGTTTAAAATAGGAATATCATTGGTTGCAAAAGTGAACTCCCAGACTAGACGCCGTCTTTAAAGGTGACATCGGATCTGGGCCTGCACTGTTTGCAACGGCGCATTTAGGCGACTTCAGCGGTGAAAGGGTTAAACAGATTTTGTCACAGATTCTGCCCATGATTCAGTGGTGCAATATGCTCTCAAAATTAAGGGTAAATACCATCAAACATATATTTAAGATAAAAATGACACAATCTGTAGATTTTACTATTTGACCTTTTACAATTCGCTGTGTTAGGTGTTATTTGAAAGTAGCAATACTTGTTTAAAAGACATTCCAAATATCGCCTTTGTCGTTCCAAAATGACGTTAGTGAAAAGATTGAAAAGGTCACTTACTGCGTTATGGATTGACACCGACGATGCATTAATTGGATGTAAACAGTGTATGTTTATGTACCTTATGAAGGCGAAAAAAGGCAACATTAGTATGTACTGCGTGTTATTCAGTTTGCAATATAATGCAAATATTAAATTGGTGCATTGTTGTGAGTAACACCGTCCTCCAAGGGTATGTCTTAACATTACAAACTTGTAAATCTTTGTTTAATTGGTTGTTGATCATTGTTGCTGCCAACAGTATATCAACAATTTTACATGATATACGCATTTGTCACTGTAAACAAAGAACACATTTAGCGTTGTTTATCGTGCAATAAACAACGATTTGACAAAAAACGTAACATTGTACATATATGTAATAAAGGATACGTTGTATTATATCAAAATCCAGAGTTATGATAAAATATTTTTCTTCCAGAAAATGGCGAATGCGTAACAGGTACTTACGTTAACCCCTTACTCCATGTGCTATATAAGACTTATTTACAATGCAATTGAATGCTGAATTAGATTATCTAGGAGAACGGAAATTACCAATTACGAGTGAATTTGAACACATTGTTAAACATGGAGCATTTGATCATTATAACAGTCATCTAATACAGATTCTTCATAACTCGTATACTTGAAGTAAAGGGTTAAAAGGTGAATTATAGATACACATGAATTAAAGACAACATATTGTGACTGTATTTACTTGGAGGGGGTGTACATTGTATATTGTGTAATTATTTAGTCATAAACATTTATGTCAATGTTGTGTCCTTAGATGTTTTGATTTTATGTGTAACTTTAATGACAATTGTTTCTGCTTTCTAAATGGTTTTATTTGAAGTTAAACAATTAAAAATGATGCTTGAACGTTTACTTGTATTGTTTTGCTCTCCATCAAAATGTCTTAATACTATCTATCAGCATATTATTTTATCTCAACATTTAGAATAATCGAGTTAATTCATTGACAATTACCATAGTGTCATATGCAAACAGCTTGGATCCTATGAGACGACGAGTAACTCGGGGTCTCATCCGGATTCAAGCTGTTTGACCCTCGGCCGATATTTTTTGCCAAAAGGTAAGCTGATCTGAACAGTTTGAAAATAAAGCAGACGGAATATTGAGCATCCGGCAGTGAAAGAGTAATTGAGCGCTGCTGTACGATTTCCAACCATAAGACAGTTCAAACAGTGTAGACCAAGATCAGACGCCACGTCTATGACGTGGCATCTGATCTGGGTCTACACTGCTTGAAACTGGACACAATCATTACTATTTTGTGCTACACTGTTCAGACTATATTGCACTGTAGCTAAATGCATTATTTTCAACATGGCAACTGGTATAGGTCTACACTATTTGAACTGTCTTATGGTTGGAAATTCCACAGCAGCGCTCATATACTACGTTGCAAGTCGGATGGGTAAAACGTGTGTAAACCCTGTCAAAGCGCCAAGATTGAGGCATTGCGGCTAGTTTGGGCCTACACTGTGTACGACGTTTAAACTTTCCGATCCTACAGTGGCATTTATGTCATTATTGGCAAACTGTTAGCTCCACTTTCGTTTCATTGTACCAAAAGAGTTGTCCCTAATTTAACATGTCTTTTGTTTTTATAAAAAATGCTCAAAACTACAATATGTACACTATATGAATACCATACATGTTTTTGCGCGTGAATTCATTGCCGAATCTGGTCGTAATAAGCTTTATTTGTTCAATAAAAATACTTGTCTGGAAGACTAACATTTGACAACAATGCCTATTTGAATTTGACGGAGTTTGACGAGAAAGTCATAGAGAACCTTCCGGAGGTATTGTCCATGAATTTCACCGGGCAGGGCTAAACATCGATACCAACATTTGCATTCGCGTTGGGGTGACAACGGTCATTCATTCACACGGTCATTCATTCACAGTCGACGGTATCCTCTGCCTAATCACAACTACATTTAAGTTGATAAATAGTTTGAATACTGATCAAGCACCGAGTAACACATCGTCTGATCTCGGATCCAACCACTTTGATACTGAGACAAAACTTTCTCTCAGACTGGTCGAGTATAACATATCAAGCAGACGAAGCATGCAGCAGACGACAATGTTAGAGACGTAATACGGATAAGTCTTATACCTTAGTCAGTCTTTTACCAAGCGGCCCGAGGTGACCCGATTTACTGAGCATGGTATAAAATATTGAGCATGATATAAACAAGTATATACTCGTTTACTAAATATATACAGGACAAATACTGCGCTGTCATTGGCGGAGACGAGGAGTGCATGATATAATATGCGGACACTCTCGTAGAAGACATATTTTTTATTTCGCAGTTTTAATATAACTTCACTTTTCACGTGTATCTGCTGATTATCATTCATCGTTATTTCTGCAATCAATACCGTATAAATATACATGTGCATGTTATAGGGTAGACAATAGTAGAATGAACGTTATTATTTCATTACATAGCGTTATACTTTGAATCTGATTACATGTGAAGTCAGTGCAAGATTGCATTTCAGCAACTGGTCAAATATGAATTTATGAGGCAATCGCATTTTAAATGAGGTTCACTAAACTGTAAAAGATTAAACAGGTTCTGCACTTTAATAGACTCTTATTTGCCCTCTTATGAAGTGTACATGCGATAATAAAAATGTCAGTCCCGTTTATAAGAGATAAAGCCACGTAAAGAGTATGCTTCACTTCGTATGTAACGAATTTTTACGATTAATTCCGAATCGTTCTGACCCTAAAAAGATGCAAGAATTGATTTCTCAGTTTCAAGGATTAGCTTCACCCTGCCAAGTGGAATGTTCCTGAGTTTTAAATCGCGAATATTGAAGGGACAACCGCTTTAAGTATAAAACAGGCGAATATTCATCTTACTTTGTTTTAGAAATATGAACCCAAATTAGCGGATATCATCGAACGTGTCGTAATTTGTGAGGAAGCGTAGCGAAGATTGTAGGGTGTAAAGCTTGTCTTCATACTCAAACACGTACGTTAACGTCATGTGCGTACTGATTTTACAACTCCCTACACAGGTCGGGATATATAAATTTGCTGGTCTGCGTCTAAGCGAATAATTCACGTGGAAGAACACTCAATTTAAACGTCTTCCTCGTGAAATGAGCTCGTACTTTCTACAATACAGACTAGTTATTCTGCTTTGTCTCTTCGGGATAAAATTTTAAAACATATTCGTCCGAGAATCACTTTCGCATTTGGATAAATTTTGACATACGAGACCTATGATCATTGTTTTCTTAATCATTGCTGATCACGTTTTTTATTTCTAAGCACCTGTATGAAAGTAAAGGTTTCCTATTTACAAGGACTGTTTATATGTATTAACCTAAATTTGAATTGCAATTAAAATAATAATACACAATTGAATGATACATGGGGCAGCTCATTTGTTCAGTAGTGTTTGGGATAAAATATCGATACAATCACCAAATCGTTATCAGTTTTTGCTTAATTAATTTACCAATCTTGCAAATTATCACTTTGCCAAAGGTCACACCTTCTATATAGCCCATTAGTCGCCTAGTTTACTTGTCGGTTGTAAAATCTTCCAAAGCAATATTTCTTTGAAAGCCTAATCCTGCAGCTGAATGTAGAAGCACATTTTGACAACTCTGTGCAGTAGGCACATCATCAAGGCCGCCTCTGATCTTGTGTTGCACTATTAGTAATATCGCTTGTATGCGTCTTGTCAAGATTTTCTGCGAATGACGCGGCTGTACTGGTTGATAGGGAAACTTAATGAAAGCTGTTATCAATTGCAAAAGAAATAATACACACAGACACAAATCTGCAATTTAAATAGCCTAGCCTATACGAAACAGATCGAGTTGTGTCGAGGAGCATGTTATACTAAAGCCCGAGATAAACCGTTGTTTTCGAAATGAAAGTTCTCAACTTTAGTGAAAAGTCATAAACGGCTTTATTGATTCGGCCCTTTACGCACATCGGTATCACAAGATATCAACGTAAGTATGGATAAATAAAATAGAAGAGTTTCATGTAAATAAGGAAACTCGTGTTATGAAGGCAAATTGACATGACGCCATCCAAGAAACTATTGCATTATAATTGTATAAAATTCCTTGCCAATACCAATGCGTTTCTGCATATACGTTTATATCATAAACTGTACAATCGACTGCATGCAATTATGTTGTCATTGATGCAATATGTTATGATAACTATGTTGACAATTGTTTCTCCAAAATATACAAATGATGTATAAACATAGTTACGCCCTGAAGAAATAAATGACGTATTTCTTCAAACGTGCTTGCTTTAATACCCACTTACTATTCAGTGACATAAACTGATTTATAAATCATTTTCAGATGCACTATGTAACTAGCTTAACCATTTATGCGCTGTTAAAAATTGTCGTAGGCTCAAATTTTGTCCGCTTCGTCTAAAAGCCTTGTCTGATGATTCGTCAAATCTTTCTAGAAACAATTGATTGTCAAACAGCTCGTATTCGGATCAGACGCCGAATTGCCCGGCGTCTTATCTAAATCCAAGCTGTTTGTATATATCAATACACTCGAAGATAGCGGGCTACGATTTAATATATACTTCATGGCATTTTCTATTATAGGAAAATTATTCCTTCCATGTCGATTGTGTGCACTGACAACAAATTTGCGATTGTAACAATTCCACCGGCTCGTGCCAAGTGATATATTACAAAGCCATTGTAATAGAGGGATTTCTCATTTGAGTCTTCTTATTAAGTTGGATATCGCGTTGCATAATGTAAAAGTATTCTGTCTGATACCCATCTATTTCAGTAAGAGAATGTTCTATATCTTCAATATCGATGACGCTTCAGAGTAGCTATATTTTACGATCTAGCGGATGACATTGTTTTCGTTGCAAATGTGAGAAATGGATGCTATTTCCCTCTTATCATTATGTGTAAGTTTACCACGAAAAGTTTTCGATATTAAAAAGACAATTGAGTAGCACGCATGTGATTGTTTACAATATGTTTTCGGTCGATCAATTGTTTCTAATTTGGTAAATGTAAAAATTGATATAAACTTTGCAGATATCAGCGCGTTTCCAATGTACGGATCCTCAGTTTTGTGCATGCATCCGTTGGTGATAATTCTGCAACCATGCAAATATTGTGCAAAGTTAGCACACAATATACTATCACCAGGGTTTTCTCTTAACTTAAATGTGAATCGTGAAAGGCAATATTTCTTATCAATTGACTGATACGCTTGTGTCGTGTTTGACACTTATAGTGAGTACAGTACTCTGAATAGCTTTATCGGAATCATAATAAAACATGCTGACGTGAATAGTATTAACAATGTGCAACTACAATCGTCTCAAGAAAACATATCTTGACAAGAATAGGTTGTTTGTATTTTAAAACATTACCATAATATTCTCATTTTCTTTCCACCAGACGCATTTTAATAAATCATACCAGTCCATTTTCCTTTTTATGAGAGTTGGGTGTATAATGTTCATCCTTTATTAGAAACAAGTATTCATTCTTGCTTTTGTAAGATTAAGCAATAAATTTATACGCTTTCATGGGACTAGTTTGGTTTATTGAACAACCACTGTCCAAGGGCGTAACAGCCATCAAATCGACGCCGATCCGTTTTTTAAATTATTGTGAAACACATCTATGGTACTTGTCCTTAGGATACTTGTTCACCATTTGAGTCTTTGAGACTGAATGAAACAAAAATCAGGTCGTTCTGTGTTTGCATAGAGAGCCTTTACAGCTCCACTGATGTATACTTATATTTACAAAGTTTTCCCGTGTCCTAAAATATATTGTTTATGCTGTAATTTTTACACTTTGTCGGATTTGCAAATTTTGTAGTTAGCAATTATTACAGGGTTTGAAAAGAACACCGACGCCTGCTTCTAAACCACGTAAGTATCACATTTGACAAATATAGATTTGTTTTAAAGCAATGTAAGTATTATTTTGCAAAAGTGACAGATACATGTTTTTTGAAAATAAGACCAGCGATACGATGCTTCCGATAAACTCCATAATTTGCTCATGTAGACATCATTGGTACATTATTTAGGAATAACAGGACATTATTTTCGACTATGTAACGGTTAGTTTCACAGTTTTCTAACCTCGGAAACCTTATTATCAATGATCAAACAAACACATGACCGGTTTTGGATATTTTGAAAAGAAAAAAACAAAAAACAATCCTTTCTAAGACTTAATTTCTATTGAAATAATTTTTCGTCTGGCTGTCAACAATTGAAACATGGACAAACTGAATCATACACATTTCCCCCAAACAAGCTTAAATGTTTAAAATAATGTGTAATGATTAGAAACACTATTTGATTCATATGTTGAGTTAAATGCTTTGTAAATATGTGAAGTCAAGTTCTTTTGCAATTTCATTGAACAAATATTACAAAAAAACTTCGCGGGTAAGGCAATCCCCGGCTTTTTTACTATTGGAGTTCATCTGACCCTAACAAGCACATTGCATTATCAAAAATCATACCAAAAATACTGGTTTAGGGACAGAGAAAGCTCGTATTACATTACACTATTACTTCATACACATCGTTAGGTATTGTGTGGAATTCAATGACGGGGAAACAAGATGAACCGTAACAAAAACTTTTTTTCAGACACATACAATTAGGATGTTGATAATGGAACATCTATATCTAAGTGGGATTCTTGGAAAGTGGTGTTAATATACAATAGAACTACTCTCTTATTTCTATTTTAATTTGTTTCAACAGAAAAGTTGTCACTGCATGGATCCCGAAATGCGTCTCATTTACCTAAATATGACATTTTACCTAAACCAGTTTAACATAGTTGTCTATAACTCGTTAATGTCGATTGCATGCTCTAATCGAAATTTCAATATGAAATTAAAGCAAGTGTGTGTGTTCTATTGATACGTGTACAATTGTGAGGAACAATCGATTCGAACTTTGAATAATTCGGACTTTGAAACAATGGATCAGTCAACAGTCGTGTTAACAATATTCAATGCTGAATTGATTTGTATTATTGTACTATTATTTAAAATATAATAGTTGCAGCCAATAAAACAAATATTCAGTTTAAAGGAAGGCAGAGTCCGGACCACACGTTCAAGCGAAACATGACTATAAACTATTGTTGTTTAATTAGATTCCGTAAATCTAAACAAGCAGTAGCCAGTGGATAAAGAAACAAAAGGAATGTTCAAGCAAGATGATCGTCTACATCAGAACAAAGGTTATGCAAAAAGCTAGCAAAGGAGATTTCTGCATATCGTTCGTGCTGCATTTAGTGAAGGCCTTTCGCCACGGCAACATATCTATCACACTTAGAATGTAATATGTATACTGGTTATACTGTATCTTGTTCATGACTTTAATGTAGACATGTTGTGAAGACAACGTGTGTTTAATTTGAAATGCCAAAGGCGTTAACACACTCGTCTTGCATTAAAAAAGGCTTTATATTACCGAAGTATCAATAAAGTGTTTCTACATTCACCCGGTTTATTATCTCTTTCGACTCGTTTAGGGGAATCTTTGGTGGATATAAATAGCGTAGTATCTTGATTCATCTAAGATAAATAACTATTACAGCTACTACGTTCATATTTGCAAATGCTAACTGATTTATTGGCAATCAACGTCGTGACTCACGTTTAGCTCCGTTATTTCCTATATGGTCCAATCTTCAGGTTTTATGCCATTGGTGTACTTCCCTTTAACCAACCAAACGAAACAGGCTATATTTGATAAACATAGTCTGGTTTGATTTTCTCTTAAGGAAAACAACTTAACATTATAATTGGATCTAGCCGTCCGATTGCCTGTCGTACTTTCTACTTGTTTCACTTTGCTCTTGGATTTTTTGTAACAGGTCTGTTATCCCTTTCCGCAGGATAGCATTTTTGCGCATGTTAAATGGATGACAAATTTTAACATTGTAGCAATTGAAACATTTTCTCTTTGCTCTTGGATTCTCTGTATCGAATCTGTTATCCCTTACCTCAATAGAAAAGCATTTTAGCGCCTTTATAAAGTTTAAACATTGTAGAAAATGAAACATTTGCTCGTTTTTCGTGGATATTTTTGTTCCGGGTCTGTTATCCGATAACTCCACATAAGGGGCTTTAGCGTATCGATCACACATGAAAATTTAAAACACTGTAGGAAATGAAACATTTGTGTTGTACCTTAATGTTTTGTACCGAGTCTGTTATCCATTTTCTCCTCATAAAAGGCTTTAAGTGCCTCTATAACGGATGACACTTTAGAACAGTGAAGGAAATAAAGCGTTTGCTCGCTGCTTTTGGTTACTTATTTGTACCGGGTCCCTGGTATCTATTTCCTCCACAGAAGGTGCATTTTGCACCTCTTTAATTGATGACTATAGAAAACATTATAGGAATAAAAGCTTTTGATCGTTGATCCTGGATATTCTTTTGTAGCTGGTCTCTTATTCCATTTCTCTACAAAAATGCATTTTAGCGCCATTATAACGGATGCCAATTGGAATCACGGTAGGAAATGAAACATTTGCTCGTTGCTCCTGGAAATGTTTTGGACCGGATCTGCTACCCCCTTCCTCCACAGAAGAGGCCTCTACAATGATCAAACGCTTGGTTAAGGCTTCGCGGTTCTGGGATGGGCTGGTTTGACATACCCGTAACTTGATTGCACAACCGCTACGACATCAGAACATTCTAAAGATGCTATAACTTTAATCTAACACTTTTCTCCATAGACACCCCTTCTAATGCCCCTGTATATGATGGCTATTGAAATCATTTTAAGACACGGAGCATTTGCTCGTACGAGCAACTGCTCCATTTTCTTACAATGCTTTCATTAGGCTTCAGATAGGGAGGCGCTTAACGGCGCTTCTTTTGAGGAAAGAGTAAACATTAATTACTCCTGGAACATGACCTTTTACTCAATAACCCAAATGTCTACTTGAGTCGTTTACATAATATAGTTTATCATGCTATGACATATGAAGGCTCTGTCAGATATATGGACCCATCTCGGTAAATGAAACATTGCTTAAAATGTGTGACATTTTCGTATGCACATTTTTTACAGATATTTTCTTAAACAATTACCTTTGACTTTTTCGTTTTTGCTGTCAGAGGGAGCCAAAGGTCCCAAACGAATTGTCACACCTGTTTGACGTATTCGTACGCATATGGGTTAGGAATTCGTCCGAAATATTCATGCGTATGACATATTCGTATGTGTGAAGTTAACTGTTCAACAGCGCGTTCCATCCAACACAATCTCTGTCCTCGTCCGTGATGTGTGTCAGGCGATAGTTGACGATTATATGGACGAAGTAATGACCGTTCCAAGCACCCCGATGCCTGGCGTGAGAACGGCCCCGCATACATTTTCTCCCTCTTAGCGGCATGGTGTGTACTTTACAGTATCAACAACAACAACTTAATCCGCTGTGGTTTTCCCGTGTTTTATACCCGATGGAAATGATTTTCCCGTGTTTTATACCCGGTTGAATATAACACACATAAGCCAGCAACACGCTACTCTGCCGTAAGTCACACGTTAGACACACGCTCATCGCGCTGGTCCATAGTTGACTAATCGTTAGTTGCGCGCCAGTGAAACGTAAATTTACAGTAATGTCTTACTTTGTCGCTAGTACACGCCCTCATGCGTTAGTCAAACGCTAGTCAAAAGTTTGTCGCATGCTAGATGTGTCCACATCACCCGTAAACGCTTAGGCAACCACTGAATAACGATTGCCGAACGCGTGCAACGTTCGACTGGCGTTTGTACAACGTTCCAATAACGTTATCCAGAGATTAAAGATAAACGTTGAAGAACGCTGGTCTCGAGGAGAACCTTTGTGCATGTTAAAAACTTTATCTCGGACCAGCGTTCTCCGCCGATTGCCGACGACTACTAGCGTTCACCAGCGTTCACACAACGCTCTTCTGGTGTTAAAACAGCGACCACAGACGATTACCAACGTTTCCTCAAACGCGGACCAGAACGCTATGGTGTGACGGGACCTTTAGACAAATAACACAACGGCATACCTTTAATGCCATTCTATATTTTATTGCCTTCTTATCTGTGTTTAAGCTGTGTTGACCTTCATGAATTGCCTTTTTGAAAGTAATCCATATGATCATGACCATAAACATTTAGAGAGTGATTTCTGAAAAAAATACGTTTAACGTCTGATGAGAAGAAAATTGTGTAAACTATGTCCAGACGACACGATGAAGTAATTGCGGCTGATTTGGGTCTACAATGTGTGCAACGTTTAAAGTAAGTAATCATACGGTGGCGTTTATTTTTTGAAAGACAAAGTGTAAGCTCCATTTTGACTCTCGAATTTAGAATGCAATCATATTCTATTCAGACGAGATCTTAAAGTGGTTGTCCCTAAAACGTTGGAGAATTTAACATATTTTGGCTAAAATCGTTTTAAACTACAATGGACATTTATGAATACCATACACTTAATTATTGCACCTGAATGAATTCCTGGGTCTGTTTGTAATTAGCATTTAAAAACCAAATATTACTAGGAAGACTAATATTCGACAACAGCACCCATTTTAATTGAGGAGTTTTACGAGCAAATCCGGCTAAACTTCCGAGGGTATTGTTCATGATTTTCACTTGGCAGGGATAAATTTAGTTACGGGTATTTGCAAGTTCGGCGTTGGGGAGAGAGTGGATATCCTCTTTTAATCTCAACTACAATTATATTGTCAACTAGCTTGTACTCGGATCAGATGCCAAGTCACACAGCGTCTCACCTCGAATTCAACCTGTTTGGTACTAAGACAATAACTAACTAATGTTGGAAACATTGAAATGTCCAGCAGACGAAAATGCAGCATAAGACATTGTTAACGGCGTGATAAGAATTAGTTGTATACTTCTATCGGTCATTTTCGTACAGAACGAAGACATGTTTTAGTTCGCAGTTTCAATATTACCACACTTTTTACGTGTATCTGTTTATTATAGTTCATCTTCGTTGATGCAACCATTACCATTCAAATGTACACGTTCATGTAATGATATTTGTATTGAAGATTATAGCAGAGTTAACATTATTGTTTCCGTACATAGCATTGTACTCTGATAACATATGAAGCCAGTCCATAGTTGTATATAAGCAACTGATCAGATTTCAAACTATGAGGCACTTGCAATAGAAAAAAGAGGTGCACTATGTTGGAAACGATATAACTTCTTCTGCACTTTGATTGACGCGCCTTTGCCCTCTAATGAAGTGTGCATGATGTCAGTCCCGTTTATTAGAGATATAGCCCAGTCTGCAAATCAACATTAGCCCACTATCGGCCCGCTATATTTAACCTAGCATATCGGGTATTAGGCTGGCCGTTGTCGGCCCACTTTCTTTTAAACAGCAGCCCGCTATGGGCATTTGGCAGCGGGCCCCTGGCGGTTTTGCAACTACGCAACCGATGGGTCCGGTAATCGACAGCAAATATCGGGCCGTGTTCGAGCCATTGTCGGCCCTCTTTCTTTTATACAAAGGCCCACGATGGGCATTTGGCACCGCTCCCCTAGCGGTTATGCAACTCCATAACTAAGGGACATGTGGATAGTTTGTGGTTCCACTATTTGCAGCCCCGAATCCGAAAACCTAACTATGATGACTGAACTCAGGTAAGTGTCCTGGGTCTTCTCCCACCTATAATTTTGAATATATATATATACTATAAATACATCTAATCTCTTCAGTACTTAATCTTAGAAAGGATGCTACGATTTGATAGTGTTATCATGTTTAACACATACAATGTGGTTTATATCCTAACGCTAAACGCAAAATGTCATGTCACGAAATCTGATGTCAATTATATTCCATTTGCAATGAAAGCTGTGATCATGCTCTGGAACACTTTTTTAAAAGAAAAAGAAAACCATTAACTTATTTAATATAGCTTACTTATAATGAGTTTGTCTCTTTAAACGATTCAATGCCGAAACCTTTTCAATCATTCAAAAGTTGTTCTGAAATCTTCTTTTTTCACTTCCGCCTTCCGAGACAAAAAAACATTAAATAAGTTTATTTCAAACGTTGACTTAAAGCAAATATTAAATATTCTTTTATTCGGTTTCATATCAATACATTTTACACTATAGGTACAATAAAATTGTTTTAAAGACTAAAATAAAATTCATATTTCAAGGCAGGAAATCGAATCATAGTGAAACAGGTTAAATAACGTTTGTACACTGCTCGTATATATATCGCCCCATTAGATGTGTGCTATGTCGAGAAAACACATCTCCATTAGTGATTATAATCTGTGCGAATGGGATGAAAAATAAAATTGTGCAAACCAACCAACCTGTAAAATTTCAATTGTTTCTGGAGTAAGCTAAGACAAAAACGGGCCCATAGCGGACCGTTGACAGGCCGTTATGCCGCGATGCCCATTTATTGCCGCTAGTGGGCCAATTTGCGTGTGCTGACTGCGCGACACGTAAGTATTGTGCTTATCAATATATATATATATATAATGGCTATATATGATTTATTCCGAATCGTTCTGACCCTAAAAAGGTGCACGTCAATTGATTACCAAGTTTCATGGGTTAGCTCCGCCCTGCTACGTGGAAAGTCCCGGACCTTTTAAACGCGAAAGTTGAATCGGCGAACCGTGATATAATGGTAATGCGCTATACTCTCTATCCATATGTCGTTAATTTGATCCCCGTCGGACCAAGTCATTCGGAGTAAGGACCTGCGCGGGCTCATAAGTATCCGCGTCCCTCTCTTTGGGACGTCCGATGAGCCCATAGCTGGCAAACATGGACTTAAATAAAAGGAATTATGTATATTAAGCCGTAATTTCACAGAAGTGCTCTTTAGCGCATCTATAAGTGATGACTGTTGAATATTTTGTAAGAAATGAGGCATTAACTCTACAACGATTCCAAAACAATTCAAAAATGACAGTTTTCTATTGCCTTATTTTCCATTTTTCTATTATTTCCGCCCGGACAAGTCTAGATATAGCATGTGATGTAAAGGGAAATATGTACCATCATTAGCGGAGATCATCAAACTTGCCATAAATTGTGTCAGAGGAAGCTAAGAGAAGATTCCAGGGTGCTTAGCCGGTCATTATACTCCGGCACCTACGTTTACGCCCTATGCGTATTGATTCAACCACCATATTGTCTAGACTTCCTACAAAGGTCAGGACAGGTTGATTTGCTAGTCTGCGTCAAAGCGAATAATTCACTCGGCAAGAATACTCAATTTAAGTGTCTTCCTTGTAGAATGAACTCGTTACTTTCTACAATACAGACTAGTTATTCTGCTTTGATATAGAACTTCTTAATCGTACGAAATTTCACTTTTGTAATTTGATGGATTTCACATACGACAGTTATGAGCACTGTTTTCTATTTTTTATTTCTAATGGCCTAATGCGTATGAGAGAAACGTATTAGTTGCGCATGAAAATTCGTAAATTAATTTCCATACGCACGAAAAAGGCCCTTTAAAATACAGAATTGTTTGTATAGTTA
>JAULCE010752404.1:0-14519 GCA_032359355.1 Macoma nasuta | reverse complement strand
TATCGACCTGTTTAACTACGTTATAGCCCTCCATACACAATAGTGGGTCCGTTTTTTGAAACTCAAAATATCGCCCCGTTTTAATACGCTGCAGTCTTTGGATCTCAATATTAGGTCGGGCTGGGAAAGGATATACCCTGCCTACCCGTCGCAGACTTTAATAATTGTATATAATGAAAAATGCATCACTTTATAGCAGCATTTGATTTAATGTTACCATTGCTTTCTTTGTTCTGAAAGCTTAAATGTTTCTGCTTGTAGCGTCCTTGTTCGATATACAATCTGTATAAACTACACCGGAAATAAAGAGCAGATACGCAAACTGTCAATTATGTTGTTTGATTTGCTTTTTAAGCGCAGACAATATATTTCACATGTCCCATTGACTCAGGCGAAAAAGTACGGATGCGTAACCAGGAAAATCTCTTGTGATTCTTAGTAGTCTACCCCATTATAAACCTGACCATCTTGTTAAAAAAAAGAAACAACTGACGTATTCAAGCAAACTGGGTTCAAACCAGAATTTTGAAACCAACCACAACGCCTCCTATGACATAAATGAAATGTATAATACTGACTGCTTGAAATATTAAACTATGTTGCATATATACATTAACCATTTCACCACCATATGCGACTGCGGGGATTTCACAAACTAAATTTATTTCGAATAGTAAGGTTTTGGAAAAGTAAAAGTTAATTTAACTTCTTAATCTTTTACTTAGTTTAGAAATTTGAATAAAAACCGGTCCCAACCGACAATCTTAACTTTGGCGGCGAAAGGATTCCCGTTGTGCTTGGTCGAAAAAGGTAAGCTTATTTTATCTCGTTCTATAGCAGTATAAGCATGATATATCATGATGTTAGTAAAACAAAACAAAAATGGTTGAAATCAGAATGATCAACTTAAAGTTATATGCGATAAAAAGTCACGAGACAGTACAAACAACAAACTGTTTTGCAAAATTATGTTAATACTCAATGTTGTCATTTAACATTCCTTATGAAATCAGAGCGTTGTTTTGTAGCTCCGTGCAATGTGAAATGCATTTCTCTGTTATACATCGTACCTCAAACACTTTAAGCAACACATAATCTTGTGTCTGATACAAAACTATGGCATTAGCACAGCCTTTTCTGAACCAACACTAAATTGCGAAATCTCATGTTTATTCAGGTCATATTCTACAACCCAATTTTACCCGCGGGATGAAATCGATTGCTTTATTGTTATTGGAAGTTGATTTAGAACTAGGCTTCACTAGTATTTATTGATTATTATTTAAAACGTAACGAAAAACAGCTTACAGCCTTAAGTAGACCTTATACGTTAGTGCTGATTGTCAGCTACGACGTCAGATACCATTTTTAGTAATGGTTGTAGGAATCCAAATACAACTCATTATCACTTAACTGTCAATGCTTGTGTACACATACTCAAACGTTATCACAGAACTGGCGTGTTCATAGTTCGGTTGTACTTTAAAAAAAAACATCCAAAGTTGGTACAATTAGAGTATATGTGTTTTGTTGGTTACATGTGTTCATCCATTACATATAAAGTTAGTGTTCATTTATGCATTTATTTACAGCGTATTATCGTAGCATAACTGTACAGCAGAATCAAATTTCAGCAATGTTGAAATATTGCATCGGTTTCATATAGCGCGACTGATTTCAGGGTTTCAGCACTAATTGGACGAATAAACATACACATTGAATTGTTATCTAAGCTAAATTCATGCTGCCTTCTATAATGTTTGTAACATTCTGCAAGTATTAATGCTAAGAGCCTGAAATATTGCATACTCACTATTATAAATAATATTCATTATATCGAATCATCGGCATCAGCTGCAAAACTTGCATGCGTTACGGGATATTCAAATAACAATATGGTCTGATTTTAGAACTTTTCCATGATAACGTTCAATCGGATATCTGTGTATGTATGACATTCTCTGATATTTAAATTCTTTCAGACACACATAAATATTTACAAAAGGCAAACGTGTGATTGCACTTCATGATAAGAAAATGGACAAACCGTAGATATATATACTTACACATTAACAATTTCCTTTTTACAGAAGCGCATTTCAGCTGTTCTTTATCCGATAGCTATTGAGACGAGATAATGCCCAATCTCCATCAATATTTTCAATACAATTTAGAAATGATGCTTTTTGTTCCTCGCTATATGTTCTTTTTTTCATCAGATGATTGCCTTGCGGATAAGTCTAACATTGTGGTTGAAAAGGTTGAGCAAACTATCGATATGGTTAAAACAGTCTATGTTTTTATAATTATATGTTTTACATATAATTTACAACTGAATTTGCCATCACTGATGTTGTGGAGCAGTCGGACAGGGATACCGTTTATTTACACTGTACGTCTGATGGGTGATGATGGGATAGGAGAGAGATTGGGCATCCCTAAACCGGTTTAAACCCACCAGTGGCGTGTTTGCCACTGACCGTACCAAGGCGGTACTCCCATCTGCACCCTAGATGTATGTCGCATGTTTGTGTATATGTGTGTGGCTGTGTGAGTGTGTGTGTTCGCGTGTGTGAATGTGTTTGTTTCCGTGCTGTTTGGGTGTCTGTTTGTTTTGTATGTGGTGTGTCCTGCAAGACCTTCTTATCTACGTGTATATGAGGCTTAAGTAGTAAGTAAATGTTGTCATATTAACATCCTATATCGTAGAATAGATAAATTTGACAACATTCCCTTAAGATTGACGGATGTAATTGTGTTGTGATTCCCAAGTCATACGACATCTTACATCTATATAATGTTCTTTCGATTGAAAGTACATATTTTGATAATGTAATAAACTGTATATTGATGTATAGCTTAATTTTGAACAAATTAACAATTAAAACCGTAAGCTCTTAGGAAGCTATGTAATTATTTCAGTTAAAACGTGCTTGCATGTCTTGCTCCGAGACAGAGTTGTGTCATTCTTGAAATAATTTAAACCTCGGATTTTCAAATATGATAAAATGAATAGTACGAATAATTGCATAGGTGTACATTTGAACTTTGATTATATGATAATTTATTATGTTGAACTGATGCATTTAAATTCTATCGTGATGAAAGTATGTCTCAAAGGTTTATATTCAGCTTAACTACATATTGTTTTCGTTTCTAAAAACATATATGTGTCATTTTTTTCACGAATGGCTCATACGTGGTTTGATAGGAAAACAGACGATTTCTTCTAAAATCAACTAAAATATATTCATCAAAATGAATGTAAAGTGCTTTTTACAGACATCGTTTTTTTATACGAAACGACGTAAGATATGTTTTCCAAAATGACATAAACGTTGTTCTCGTTGGCAACATGAAATATCAAAAATCGTAAAAAGTGCTGGTTTAGGGACAGAGAAGGCTCGGATTAGTTGTAAACAAACGATACTCATTATGGGTGTACGAACCGGTCTCAAATATGTCTCACTTATCATACTTTAGCACTGACGGTCAATTTCAAAACAGCTTAAATTGAAGCTGTGTGACACTCGTCCAATACGGTAAACTTAATGAATATTTTTCGCCGTATCGGTTTCTCATCAGGACCCCACCTTAATAACAAGGGTATAGTAGCACAATTTATTGTGTCGAAAAGGCTTCAGACGCAAGTTTTTTTAAACGGGCCTTATTTCCACGTTACTGCATATAAAGTATTGTCATGTTAACTTCTATTGTGCCATGAAATAAAATGTAATAAATAAATCGACAAGTA
Organism: Macoma nasuta; assembly: GCA_032359355.1. NCBI lineage: Eukaryota > Metazoa > Mollusca > Bivalvia > Cardiida > Tellinidae > Macoma > Macoma nasuta. The sequence continues at coordinate 10,765 of JAULCE010752404.1, read as the reverse complement.
TGCGCGGTCTTGAGTCAATAGGTCCAAAAGGATATAACCTCCGTTTGGTGTTATTATATAACCTAGATATATTCATTTGAATAACATGATTCGTTAGTTATATATCAATCAATAAAGGAAATTTTTAACCAACAACACCAACAAAGGAAAACAAAATACTATTGTAGTGCAAAGCAAGATTGTGATTGTAGAGTAGTGTCTTTAAATAAACGTGCATGCAACTTATACATAAATGTACATGGAAATCGAATGGCTGGGATACATGTGTTGAGTTTGGATGAGTGTTGTTGCAAAACAGATGTGTTATTGCGAATCGCCATTGTCTACAGTTAAGAAGTCAACAATATGTTTTTTTCCACAAAATATCTTTGAGTCTAGTAGATTTTGTAATGAACAATATTTTCTTGTCTGTCATATTTCTGCAAGTGATTGAGCATTGATCTCCAATTGCAAGAACAACATACTTTGCGATGTGAATCATATGCGTTTGATTTATGGGCACCAATAGCAATTCCCAAGCGCGCCACAATTCTCGAAATGCTGACTGCCTGTATGTCAAAACAAATTATATGAGTTCTAGCCATATTCAAAGAAATTATACCATTATTTCGCTAAGTCGTCGGCCACCACGTGACGTTTAGTGACTATCCTAAATATCACCCAAACTATTTGATCTAAACAAAAAAGGAATAAACGATGCTCAAAATGTAAACCCTGGCCAAAAGTGAGTCACTATTTGCTCAAATCCAGGTTGCAGAAAAAGTATTACGGTTAATGTAAAGGCATGCTTCAAACTAGACTTAATGTTTAATATTTTTTTGCATGCCATGGAAAGGCATAGCTAGAACAAAGATCCCGCATAGCTTGCTTGTTTGGATCGTGTTTTGTTCCTTTTGTAGGATGACTAAAATGAAAAATGGTTCATGTGTTACCTTGGTTTGTAACGTGTGAAAGGTATCTTTGTTCGTTCTTGTTATGAAACAAACGTCGAATCCTGCTACCATAAAACTATACAGTGAATACTTTTTATGTCTAAGTTGGTGGCACTGGTATTAATTTTAATTCGAAACTTTGAATACTTTGTAATAATAAAGAGACTTCCAAACAACGAAACGTATACACAAGGCAAATACTTACGTTTTGGTTCAGATTTTGTTTCAATAAACACATCATGTTTTAGATTTAACCGCGTCCTATATAATTAAGTTTGAACATATTGATTTCGGTAATTTGCTGTGACACTTCTGTAATTTGGAAAAATCAACAGAGCTGATAGGGAGAACAATAAACACCTCTTTAATATCCGGCTATATAGGCATTGATACAAGCGATTCAGGTGTTTATGCTATCCTTAAAAAGAAGTAATATCAAACATACTGTAGATGTTTTAACTGTCTTATAAAGACACGATTATGTCTATCTAGGTTGTCACATACATGTAAGACACTTTAATTCATTTAACTTTCTTTAGGGACTGGCTAGACAATACAGTTCATATTTCACAGACATTCATGCCAGTTTAACCCATTCACTGCCCTAACCTGAGTTTAGTTACATACGCAAACAGATTGGATCTGAATGAGACGCCGAGAAACTCGACGTCTCATTCGGATCCAAGCTGTTTGACAGTTGACCAACGGTTTTACCAAAGTTCGATGGAGTGTGTCAAGCCTAAAGCGGCAGTTGAACAAATATTGCACATGTGCACAACCTGCCTGGCAATGAAGGGGTTAAGGTAAAAACGTGATGTTTTTTCTAGGCGCTGTAAATTTTAAGGGTGTACATTTTGGGGAGTTCTATGACTGTTTGGTCTAACATCGAAATCAGTTTGCTTGATTCGATCGTGTTTTATTACTTTTTTAAGATTGTCAAAGGGAGCTTAAGAGTCAATAAAAAACGAGTGTATTGTGTCTTACATTTGCCCATTTTTTATTTAGCTGATGAGACATGGGATATGATAAAGTTAACAAAGTTAACAAAGACATATGTTCTCAACATACTCATTTTGCCTGAGGCACATGTATGCATGTACAAGTACGTCCTTTGACAATGCAAATGGAGTTTAAATCATATTTTGTGCTGTATGTATTTAAGCCGAAGTGGAGGGGAACAACCTTTTTCGTTCGAATTATGCGCATTTTTCAGTGTCTATTGTAGTTCCTACTAAATAGTATATATCACATGGTAAAGCTGGTAAAGCAATCGGCACCACTGTCTTTATTTTAGAATTGAAGAAGCATACAATTGCATACACCAATTTTACCCTCTAATAGAAATATTCAATGGAGTGCTCACCTCGCACAAGCAACATTCGTTCTGCAGAATAAAACAAACGCTCAAATGTTATATTCATCACTGCAGTCATTGTCATCTGCCACAGAGATTTCTATGTCTAAAGGACTACCAACTAATTAATCGGCCAATCTATTGTTAAAATGAATTAACTTGAAGATTGTTTATGTATAATATGGGCATTATTATTTCGCGTGATATTTGAAATATAGAAGGCAACTGACGATATACTAAATCCAATTGCTGTTACACTATCACAAATATTAATAATCATTTAATTATAAATGATTTGAAATGCGACTACACTTTCATAGACATATGTTTGTAGCCCAGGTACGGAGGTAATTCAGGAAACAAATCGTGGAAGTTGTTGTTGGATTAAGGCAGATATCGCTGTACGTATTGTTTCTATTATAATCTTTTGTTGGAAAAAGTGTTGTTATGTTCTTCAAACTACAACTTTGAGTTGGTGTGAAACAATATCTAAAAGTTTGAGTTACAAAAACAATCCGATAATGTGTTTTTTCAAAGGACATGTAGTTTATCTAGAGTGACGCCTCTTAAATGTCACCTGGTACAGGTGACATGAACTAAACGTGCTATTTATATGCAATTAACCCCTGCTGTTTCATCGTTAATACAAAGCTTATTCTGAATATTGGCACGCTTATACCGACTGGTATGGCACGTCCTTGTAGAATTGGCTTCAAATATAGTTTAACCCTTTACCAAACACGATGTCCTATTAATGTCCCTGTTCCATATGACTTTTGAAAGTAATGTGAGAAATGAAGCATTTGGTTACAATATTTTCAAACCCATTCATATTGAAATGTTCATTGCTCTTAGATATATCTCCTGTTAATTAGATTGATTTATTATGTGTAAGTCGGACATTCAGTTTAGCTGATCCGGTACTTTATATCCGCATGATATAACAAGTGCAATTTACAACTATGAAAATGTATCGTCATCACATATTACACATATGCACACATTTTAAAAGACCCATATACCTAGACATTGGCTTTTGGATATATGTGCATTGACTGCCGCTATCAGATATAAGTGCATCTAATGTCTTTCAGAATGACGTCACTATCGTAAGAAAGCTGGCCTGCATGCAATTAGTGCAGTATCAATGATCTAAAGACAATCACGACAGTTTCATGATTTTTTGTTTGGCATCCAGATTTCTATTAGTGTATTGATAGAATATGACCTATTTTAAAGAATATGAAAATAAAAATGTAGAGTCACCATATCAAAAATAAAATGAGTAGTCTTTTTTATTGTCCTCCATTTTGCAACAGGTGTGACCACTCTTTTTTACAGAAAATGATAAAAAAATCTTTAAATGTTCAAATTTAATCTTGTGTTAACAGCTTTTGATTGGCAACACATTATATGTCAATAAACATTTGGTCAATGTTGCAGCAATCGAAACATATACCATGTACAAATATAAAACTACTTTTATACGGTAGAAAAAAAGAAAAATATATATCAAAGTATTTGTTCAAGATGTTCAAAAATCCAGATTTTTTTTGACGTAATGAAGTTTAAGCCTCATTTCACCAGAATAAGGAGACAACTAATGGTTTATTTTTATTTTTTAGGTGCTACATACACATTTTGGGGGAAATAGAAACATACCATATGTAGTGCATTCTGTCTTAGATAATGAAGTTTTTATCACATCAAAATTATTTTCTCATACTTTATAATTATATTAACGTTCAGCGACAGTTTGACGGAAACCGTTTTTGTTTCTGCAAACAGTGTAGACTCAAATCAGTACCTACGTCACAGACATGGAGTGTGTGCGCAGTTTGCCTAATGTCAGAATAAACAGTATTGTGTCCTATAAAATAATGGAAACTGTAGACCCTTATCAGATGCTGAAAACAATATTTGACATAATATACACTCCTTGTCAAGACAGGGTTGGTTTTGCTTTCTACTACTTATTTAATATTTACCTAATTGCAATATTTAAAACTGTCTCGATTGTCAAGTTATTGTTTTTGAATTCTAAATGTCTAAATATAGTTGCACAGAGTAACGTCCATGAAACTAGTCTAAACTATATCTTAAATCATACGTATACAAATATGTTATAATGAATTCTCACATTCAACCGGCGACCTTGATAAACCTTTTGCTAAGGTATCTCTGTCCAGGTAATGTTTTATGTTATGTGTCTATGGCTGTATTCTTTTAATGATAAGATTCTAAATAGGTCATTTTGATATGAATTAATCTTCATGGCGCTATCACTGTTACTCGACGCATGACCCGCGCAGTGAAATTGTTTTTAAACTTGAAAATAAGTTCAGTGCGTCGGTTGCGTCCATTTTTTATCAGGAGTTGGGAGAAGCTAGGCATTTAATAACAAATGCACATCAAGATGCTAGCGCGCTGTGCGTATACACGGCGCACTTAGAGCGCATATAAAGCAAATACGTTAGAATTTCCAAAGATTGTACAGCGTGTTACTAACGCGCGGATAGAAGGGGATGCGCATACAATATACGCGCAACACAAAACCAGAAAACGGAAAGTGTCACGTGACTGTAACGTGATTGTGTCTAAAATAAAAAGCGACATTTCATCTTTCTAGCCGTTATAAGATCAGGGCTTCGTGAAGCACCCCAAACCTTACAGCAAATATCTGTGTTTAGCGGGTGTCCAGTGCGCGCTGTGCGTGTCTTTCGTCCTTCCTAATGATTGACAATGCGCTTTCTCAATCTGCCTATGTTTCAGTGCGAGGGTTGTACGTCGGGTATGTGTGACTGGCGCATCACGGGTCTTGATTATGACAAAATTTCCGTGGCGACCTCATGGACAGCGTCGCAAAAGTCTGTGATAGCTAAATAACCGAACGCATGTTGGTGTTGACACTGTAGAACGGTCCTGCACTGAAGCCTAAAAATGATTGTTTACTTTAAGACAAAACAAATGTTTAATGTTGTTCTTGTAGCAATAATACCGTTAGAAAGAAACCTACAATATATTTGGTTTTCTTGCGGCGCAGCATTCAAAAATGGAATCTACGTTTTATCCTTTTAATATTAATTAGATATTTATGAAAACTTAAGCCTTAATGTCGAAATGTATCCTGTGTTATAGCTTGACCTGGTAGGACATGTTCTATAACTATTGATTGTAGTTAAGCAAAATTATTCCCCCTTTTTGGACTTTGAAATTTTGGTGAAAGATTTGCTTGCAAGCATTTTCTCAGAAACCATATATGCTTTTGCATTGAAAAACGTAACATGACTTCGTAGGACATATCCCATAACTCTAGTTTGGATTTAAATTAATTGTACCCCTTCTATAGGCTTTTGTCTCAGCAAATTCTCAGCAAAATTTGTTTTCGTTTATCCGGCGTATTTCCAGGCAACAAACATGTACGGATACCCTAGACACCTCTGTAGTAGGTGTGCATTTAAAATCGCATTAATGTCATTACAAAAACAATGCACTAACTTTGTTTTTTAAAGAACATGAATACTGTGTAAGAGAATGGTGTTGATATTTATAGAACACCGATGATTCAAATCTACATGGGTTCCAGTTTACACTAATGGTTACGTGGATCGTGGTTTTGAAAATAACCTTAACGATATATTTGTCTGACCGATTCGGATGATTGAACAATCATTTTAAATTGCTTTAAATTTCTTCTTTCCTCCATCAAAATGCCAGTAGGTGCCTAATTAAAGACAGTGTACGAAATGACGTATCAAATTTACTTGCTATGAGCAAATACTCCATTGTTCCAACAATGCTTCAACGAAATTCAGAAATGATGTTTTTCTTTTGTCTAGATTTTCATATTTTTCATCAGGTTATTTCCTTCTGTTTTAGGCGAACATAAATGTGGCGGGGAGAAAAAAGCAATGTAGATTTGAAACCATATGCAATGAATGTTGGATAATTGTGATTTCTTGATTATCACTTGAGGAACAAAATATGTGCAAATCATTGAAAACAAGATTTATTTTTTAAAATATATCAATCACAATCAAGTCTGTCGCGTTGACATTGTGCCCATAAATTCCCAGTGCTTCTGTAGTTATTTAATACAGATGCTAGATTGTGCGAGTGATTGAATTAACGGAAGAGGACGTATTTCAGACAATCACGATAAATGCAGATCAATCAGTGCTGAAATGGTGAAACGTAGTGGCACTGTAAGAACATTAAAGCGATAACATTTTCTGTAAAAAATGGATCCAAAGTGTAATCAATTTAGACATTTATTAGCATCTGCATCTCCAAAGTAGTCCGCCGTCATTATTTCCTATAAGCACGTACACTATTGGTGCAATTGGTAATTGATTTGATCCTGGCTCAGACAACGAGTTGTGAATTTGTTCTATTACTTCAAATATGATATTTATTACGTTTAAGCGTTAAAGATATGTCCAGATATGAGGTTGCTTGAGCTCTGACAAATTACGACTATTAAGCTTCATTAATATAAAAGAGCTAATGTATAAATATGGGAACTTATGAAGTGCAATGAAGGTAAGCAACGTCTGTTCGGGTTAGTTTAAGTTTATATTACTGTTCTCCTAAACACTTTTACATTTAATAAATGTTATGACTCTGGGTATGAAAAAACGTCTCATGGCTGCCCTGATCTTAACCATTTAACGTCCAAATAGTAATTCTATTACAGCAGCACTCATTAAAAATCCTTCTAATGCGCACATATCTAAATTGAAATAACAATTTCACTAATAGATAAGTGTCGTCAATATAGTTTGGAATACAACACACTCAACGCATTGGTGTACTAAATATTATTATCTGTAGAAAACATCCATGACGTAATAGTATACATTTGTTCAAGAAAGTGTGCTATACAAAAACGATTTTAACTATCCTTTAATTAAAATAATAATCTTTCAAAAGTATATGTCATTCTTTTATATGGCTGTATAAGGTGTTTGAAGTCAGTATGAATGATCAGCATTTAAAAGCACTACCTAGATAGGGTGAATGCAACAGGCACATGAAAGCGAGAAACATATTTTTCGCAGTTTAATCATGATTGAACTGTAGGGAAAATATGATTTTTCAATGATTAGTGCAATTGTCACATACTGCAAACTATATAACACATGTTAAGGCCCTTTCCTTTAATTGGCAACGGGTTTAGACAAGACGCATTGACCAGGGTCTTCGATTGATTCGATTTTTTTCCCAAAACAGCAACTAGTTTGTACAGGACATATTCACCCAGTATAACAAAAGTGTTACGACTATAAATTGGAGGTTAAGAGATATTTGCATAGGATTGTTATATCATGTGAAAGACAGTCTTACGAGTTCATTATCGAACCATCTCTACTGAAAAACATAGTTTTAAATTTTAATGGTTGCTCTTGTGATTCTGTTTGGACAGTACTTTCAGAGCTTACTATTGTGACCTCTACCTAATGACCTAGACATTCAATTCAAATCTTGCAGTCACTGTTTTTCTACTTTGATAGTGTGAGACATGATTTTATTTCGAAAAAGGTGTATCTCATATGCAGCACCTTAAAGACATCTTACCATTGTACATGTATGGATTATATACCATAGCCGACGTGTGAAATTTACAGTTAGACTTGACTATTGTGTGCAGCTTTCAGTGGTTATAACTGAACAAAATGAGGCCCGGGTAGAGTTTTTCAAAGTTGAACAGAAATATTTATAAGCAAAACTGTTCCCATTGATCAATATAATTTTCATTTTATAGTAATGGCTTGTATCAAAAATAAATCAACACATAACAACATAACACTCACTTACAATAAACCCTCTCTACTATGGCAACTGATTGAAGAAGCATGAAGTTCCTTAACGACAGGTTGTAGCTTAATGTAGTCCAATTCAAAAGTAAGGCAGAAAGCTCCTATGGGAGCTTTCTGCATTACTTTCAACCTGCATTAAGCTAACACCTGTCTTTAGGCTGTACACATTGGCTATTTTAAGTTGTCGCATAAGGAGGGGTTTACTTTACGTAATAGTACTGGTCACTATTACACACTAAAATTCACACCCAGTTGTGTCCCAAAAACCTTAATTGACAGACCCTTTTGCAACAATCCCTGCGGTTCACACCTTAAATGTGTGCAAGGATGCAAACATATTCTTTAAACAATTGTAGCAATATTGGAATGAAAATGTAAAATGGAGGAAAACGTATATATTTGTATGATCTGAAACAGATTCTTTATTTTGTATTTCAACAATTACTTAAAAAGACAGCCTTGAAAACAAAAGCCATACATTGAGTCTTTAGTTCATATATTTAGTTAGCAGACTGGATACAAATAGCTCAAGCAAAGAGTCAACTATCTCCTTTACTTCACGTCACTGATAACATTTGCAATGATGGGGGATTCAGATGAGCAATCCAGTATCGTCGCACCTTTTCAGCAGCAAACATTGCTGACAGCCAGTATTAAAATTACATTTTTCTTTCATATCTCTTAAAACTACAATCGGAGTGTCAAACAGTTTTGACAGAGATGCCAAATAAATCGGCGTATCATTTGGATCCAAACTGATCGCAAGCTTTTACTCAAATTCACTAACAGAGTACAGGAGATTTAGGAAACCTTTTCGTAGCGTCTGCACAGTTTGGCCACATTTGTTTCCTAGATTTGTTTTATTTGTGGACACACCTTTCCCTGTGTATATTTCACCATACAAATCTAGTTGGGGCCTCACGATACAAGTTAGCCTACTTTCCATCATAAAATTATGCGACAAGCTTTTCATGGGAACGCATTTATAATTATTATATACAATTTACTGCCGGGTGGTAAGATGTCTTTAATGCTGAATATTAATCGCTTATCGGTCTTTGATAGATCTACGCTGATACAATTGCACATTATCAATAATTGGAAATCCGAAAAAAAATGCAACGTGTCTGCATGTTTCGTTAATCTCAAACAGTATCTAAAACTGTTAATTTACGTCTTATTAATTTCAATCTTCTTTTTCTATGTCCAATTAACTTAACTATGTTTTACTTTACGTTTAGCCTCATTAAGCGACACCTGTTTATTTCTATATGGAAAAATAAACATAATTTAAGAACATCCTTACTAGTGTTAAAACAACTTCATTTTTGTAAGGAGAACACAGGTACCCTTTATTTCATTTTTATCAGATTTATCCACACGAAGAGAATCTGAAAATAGAGACTTTTTCTAGTCCAAACAAAAGCATCCATTTTTTTAATTGGTGTGTTAACTTTGAGTACAATGAATTAGTTATTTGTGACAAGCCAATACTCCATTTCCTAACATATTTTAATAGTCCTATGACACTGAAGCGCAAAACGATGCTTCTACGGAGTAGTAGGTTGAGCCTGCACAGAAGCGCATGTTAGCGCCTTGCTAACTGATTACCATTAGAAACATTGTAGGAATTGACGGATCGCTGAAGCGCCCGAAGCCGCGCCCCACTTAAATCAAGGGAGATTACTCTAATCATCTCCGACAAGGTAGACGGTCTATACAGACGCCATATTGTCTGCAGGTTCCTGCAGACAATATGGCGGCTGTATAGACCGTCTCTGAGTTACACTTTCCCCACCAGCACCGCTCAGCATTTGAAAAATGCACCATAAAACACCCTTGCTGACCAAAAAACAACGCTCAGATGTCGGAGAAAATGGCTGACGACGTCATCTCCGTCATCACAGGAATGACGTTAATGAGCGACGAGATCTGATTGGTCAAGCATTTTGTCGGCGATCCGTCAATTGCAAGTCATCCATACGCCACGTATCACCAGAGATCACATCGAACAATGACGCTAGCGTTAAGCTTTTAATTGTAGACACATTGGAGCTAAATAAGTCCTTTTTACCTTTAACCGCAATTTTGCTAAAGTGTGTGTTAGTGGCCAATCAGAGCTCTCTATTTGGCCTTTCCTCTTTGTGAAGACAGGTTGAAATGCAATCTTATGAAACACTCGTAAAGACATGTTCATTGGCTGGATATCAGGATTGCCCCGCCTACTGTAAATATGAAGCTCAAATTGACACATCTCCAATGAAAAGCTTAATTACAGTTATTTCTGTTACATAACAACCTCAATAGGCATTTATTTATCCTGCTAACTGTAAGTATTGGATACCTCATTCAATGGTATTATACAGTGTAGAACGCGTTTTTCATTGCAATCTAACAATAAACCGGAATATCCCCCCGCACACTCCCCACCCACTCATTCCGTAGGCTAATGCAAAGTGCATACGGAATCAAAGGGAGGCTGATGTCACTTCCGGGGGGTATTCCGGTATATTGCCATCTATCTAAGTTAACAGTGTAGACCCTAATCAAACGCCAGTGTTGATAAGCAGCGGTTGATTTGGATGTAAACTGCAAATAACAAAGTGGGAGTTACATTTTAAGGATGTTTTCAGCATTTACCCTTCGCCTTCTATGAAAAG
>JAULCE010752293.1:0-14522 GCA_032359355.1 Macoma nasuta | reverse complement strand
GAAAATTGAATACCGCTTAAGCCGGTGCTAGGGGGCGTGAGTAGTGTTGCATCTTTAATTACTACTCATGAACAGACACAATAAAACCGAGTCTGCAATTTTCTCTATATGAATTGGTTTTCTTGCTCTTGAAGGATCACCCTTTTACAGAATTTCTATAATAAGCGACATGTACATGTATTTGGGCAGCAAATTAGTCAACATCAGCCGCGTATCAAGCATGTTAAAATCCGTTTTCCCCTCAACCAAATCCTATACCTGACTATCCATTAAAATTGCTTGGAAAAGAAAGACGATTCTCATGAATGATATCAACAGGAGGTCAATTACAAGTATTTAGAAGTTTGTCTTGAAATATTTTGAGAACCGCTCGTTTAGCTGTACCCCTAATAAAATTCTTTGAAATTGACGCCCATCTCGACTGCAACGACATGAACCATAGGTATTATAATACTATTACAACAAGTTTTGAAGAGGACTTCTAACTTGATCAGCTTGTATTTCATTTATCTTTCTAGGTTGTATCCCTTCTCAAATGTGCCACTGAGAGCGTTTGCGAGTTGACAATTGACTGGGAGCTCCCGCCTGGCGTTACACCTTTGCAGATTCCTTCTCAACTGCCATCTTTCGTCACCAGCGGAGAAAGGCTCACGATCTATGTCATGTTGCAAAACAGTCCGGTAATCTAGACCTTATTCGCCAAGAAAGAAATAGTCAACTTGATATTCTAACCTTGTTCCCCGAGTGTCAAACATATTGGATCCGGATCAGACGCAGAGTTTAGTTGATGGTATCACTATTGTCGCGATTGGCAGAATTAAGTTTAATTGAGATGGTTGTTAGCGCAGGCATATTTCATCCGTAATTCATAATTTCAGAGCTGAGTAACAAAGTGTCGCATCCTCGGCTGCGACATGTATATAGAGGATCTTACATGAGTGTTTATTCGTTATCATTTTTATGAAACGTGTTGACTAAAAATTACATGACGTGATGGCGTGAGCCGTGACAAATATTATGCATTATGTAATTGTACTGCCACAATACAAATTAGGATGCTGGACATAGATACACATAACAGCCTACTTAACGATGCCTTTTACATAGTAACAGATGAACGAAACTAGGTACCTAAATGATTCATTACACTTGATATAGAGTACGTTATATAAGTATGTATTCATCATCATTTTTATAAAACAAGTTGACTTAAAAGTCATGATACCTTAAACATGAGAAATTTATGAATCCTCACACATAATTGCACATTTCAAAACATTTGGGAGAAAATATGTAAAAACTGACGCTACCCAATGATGAAATGGCATGTCACTAATAGTTATTTACATTGTGTATCATATCGCAAGTTCACTAAATCTCGCAATGGCTTGTTGACGTTTTCATTATTGGACAGAAAGTATCGTTTTCTTTTTAAAAAATGCCAAAACTTATAAAATAAGCATTCTTACGTGACATTATGCATAGAACATATCGGTGTAATGAACAAGGAAGGGCAGGTTACCCTTATATTAATAAATTAAGCTTCAACAGCAGAAACATTGTGTTTTGAAATTTTGACCTTGGAGATTTCTCGAAGTTCTGAGAAAATGCACCGTTTTCGAAATCCGATATTTCTGCCTGTGAGGATAAATTTATTAATTTAAGCGTAACTTGCTCTTTCTTGTTCAGCACTGTGACAAACATCGTCATGTCACTTGTATACACGCTTGAAACATTTAGCGACCTGTTATCGATATTCCTACTGTAAATTTGAATACGGCACGCGTTATCTAAGAACGAAGTAAGGGCTGGCATGTTTGTAAAATATCGGTGGCATTTATTTTCCCAATTTGAAAATTTCTTGCGCCAAATTTTAATTTCTTGCACCATTGGCGATAATTGCGAAACCAAGCGGGAACCCTGCCTTTGGTTGTGTCGTATGATTTTAGTCAACAAAGTCATAGGTTAAAGAAATTTGCACACATTTAAACAATGGGCAAAACGTCTTTCGTACAGATGTTTGCAAAAAAGCGGGACTGAGAAAGAGACGTCATGAGTACGCCATGACGACGTTGACGTCATACACTACGTCATCAGATGGTGTCTGGTATGGCATTGGAGCATGCTTATTGTCTGGCTTTAAGATAGCTCATGTGAATACTTATTACACTAGTTACAGATGATATTCAATACATGGATTTATATCTCTTCCGGATGTTGATTTATGTAATAGACATCGTTAAGCTTTATCCCGCTATTCACGACAAAGGTTATGTTTTTTGCAAACATTCGGAGAGCAATGTATCTAGATCTACTAGAGGCAGATTCAATAACGCCAATTTGTCATATGACTTCGTGAAATATTGGCATAATATCAGACCCAGTCATATTACCCTAACACAAGAGTGCAATATCAACCTTTAATGTTGAATGTAAACATGGGAGCTAGTGGCAATATTAACCCTTATGCATGAATCGTCGACTGCTTAAAACTATAATATAGCGATGTTTCTGTTTTAATATATACTATTTATAATTTTGTTTTTTCAGGCTTCTAAGGTAGAGGGTTTTTTGACTTTGAAAGGCAATATTGGGGACCGTCAGATCCTATACAGGCTACCCTTCGCCCTGGAGGAAGGACAATCAAACACATCCCACAGATCACAGGCGCACATTCTCGCTGTGAAGCGTCAGATCAAGATACTGGAAGACGAGCACGATGACTACAGGGCAGGTACTGTGGGAGAAACGCTATTTCTTAACGTTTAAACGCTAACATACCGCATTGGAATTAATATATGAAAAAATCGGATAAATTGGAAGTAGGACAATACAAACAGTATAAAACGCACATTTACAGTATAAAACGCTCATTGTGGTTGTACGCAACCCTACATTAAACATGCCATAAATAAGCATATAATCCTGTGAACATTAGGAAAAAGCTTCGTCTTCTAATTCATTTGAGTTAAGACTCATGACACACACACACACATTAGGTTGTCTTATTCTATATCCTGATTATTCCATTGGTCAAACGAGGATGTCGATCAGAAAAATTCTTAATACAACCTGTAGCTGTCCTGGTATGAACAATCATCACCATTGAATTTGCATGTGCTATGTGGAATTTTTCTGCTTTGATAATCCAACACTGTATGATGAATAACTACGGCAACAAAATGATTCAAAGACACTCATTGCACATACATATAAGCAAATGTACACAAAGCCATGTAAATGTAACACATGCATGCACCGCCAAACAAAGACATGCAACAACATCAACGACGCACACATAATTGAATAAATGGCTAGTATGGCACTGGAATATGTATTGAATAGACACACACAAACATGCAAAACCAAACAGACATACAAATACATCAAGGCCGCACACAGACATGCAAAGACACAAAACGACAAGCGAGGGTACACACAGGCATGCAAAATACTCATAGAGATGCACAACGAAATGGAAAGGCGCAGAAAAACATGACACGTCACACAAAGACATACAAAAACACAAAAGACATGCAAAGACACACAATGCCAGTCAAAACATTCAACAACACACATCGACATGCAAAACATCCAGAGATATGCAAATACACGCGAAGGAATTTTATAAAGTGACCATTGCTCCTCAACATATTTTTATTTATCTAATAAAATTAACAAAGATATTTAATAAATTAATTTGCGTAGGAGTAACACATACCGACGAAGACACGCAAAGACTAGTGCTGAATCGATAAATCGTCGTGAGAGTCTGGCGATGCATTATCGCGATATCAAATCTAAAACATCGATGTTTGATGATACTTTACAAAGTTAACATACATGGTATAATGAATAATAAATAATAGTAAACAGGTGTATAAGAAGAAGGCCGAGCCACAATTTCTTCACAGATGGTGCGGCGCCGCTAAAGTATAGAAATAGCACAGCAAAGTTCTGGTCCAGGATTTATACAGTATTATAAGTTAATCTGCACTTATCCGATCAGATTCTGTAACATTAATATACATTTGTACACCTTAAGGACCGTTATAACTAGCTATTTACTCAACGGAGTCCTTCATTTGACCGAGTATTGCTAGTACCGGCATTTGCCGCTGCCCCAGGCTTATTTGCATTATTTTCAATGACGTAGGCGCCTTCATAATCAGCTAAAGTATCGAAATTGAGGGAGCTTCACCATCTTTAAAGTCTGATGTATGCACCTAAATACAGCGGGAATAACACCAGAATGACTCCTGTACTTTTGTTTTGCATTGCTACATACCACTGTATACAGCAGGTTGTCAGTCGTTAAGCATGTTTGAAATTGTGTTTAAAATTAATAAATTGATTATATCATTTTATTTTGGTCGATGTTTACAATTCAAACTCTCAAAAAACACCGAGCCAAATTTGTGTATCGTATTTAAAGGCCTAGTTTAAGGTACCCTAGGGAACCTATCATTAGAGAACTAGCGGATTCAAGACATCCCCAGTGCTCAATCACCCTTAATAAGCAATCCTTTGTATATTGGACCTCTTAGGAGAGACATTCCCTACCGATCTCTAGAATATGATCGGTCAAAACTGTATGTACTCTCCGCTCTTAAATAATGCTGACTGTGAAATACCAAAGTGTCACCTGGCAGTGTTAATTGACGCACATCCTAATGTCATAAAAGGGGGGAATTATCAAGGGTTAAGCTAGGCCTTTGAGACCGATTTAAGTTGCACTAAGAGCGAAAAAGACATACCGGAAAGGATACAATACGAAGTCACAAGAGTTGTCACTGGTCTTACTCATTCCCTTTCCATAAAAAAATAATTAAATAAGTATGCGTGGTTTAATTAATGATAGGCGAGAACGCAACTCCAATAATATCTCATAACTACCTCAGAAGAATTCTATATATAATTAATTCATTACATCGGTGATACAGTTGTGTAATGATATTCCATTAAATATTCAAGAATCTACATCTGTTAATTATGTTTAAATTACAATAGTATGTCTACATCCAAAGCAATTAGTCCAAAGCAATATGACTGTGGACAAAGAGATATGTCCGTCAAACATTCAAGGAAAACAAATCAGTGTAATAATTTGAATAATGACCTGTTCCAAAATCTTTTAAGTCTCCTTTATGTTTGTGTGAGGTAGAAAATGAAAATGTGAACCAAATTATGTAGTTTGTTCGGTGCTCAGCGAATTCAAATGCTTCCCCCTACAAGGGATGTTCACCCATTAAACTTAAACAAATCTCTGTAGAAAGGCAGACTTATGCATGAAAAATAATGAAAGCATTCTAACTTATTATTAAACACAGTAATGAAACCCCTATAAAGAGGATCGTATGCTAGTAGTCCTTCTATATGGTCAACACAAGTATTCAAACCAGAACAAATAGCAAACAGTCAACAATCAATACAGTTTTTTTAAGTTTCCTTTTTCATAGTTTTCCAATGTTATTTTGTGTTATTTATATAAATGAATGTTATATTCTTCTGTTGTACGTAGTATAGTATCTTTGTTGATTATGTCAATATACTTTTATGCACACATAAGTTATAACTGTGCATATGCATCAAGGCATATATCTCAGTAACCACTCTATATGTTTTGCTTAAATTTGGAAGGGGTGAGGCCAAGACAGTTATTATCATATTCCAATTCACTTTATAGAATGATATTTAATTCTTTTCACAAAAGAAACTCATGCTCAATAGA
Organism: Macoma nasuta; assembly: GCA_032359355.1. Classification (NCBI taxonomy): domain Eukaryota; kingdom Metazoa; phylum Mollusca; class Bivalvia; order Cardiida; family Tellinidae; genus Macoma; species Macoma nasuta. The sequence continues at coordinate 8,791 of JAULCE010752293.1, read as the reverse complement.
ATGTAAAATTTACAGAATGAAATATGTACACAATATGCATACAATATTTCTGAATTGAATTACGTTTGCTTTGCATAAACTGATCTCCTGTCATAAGCAATCACTATGATATTTGATGAGCGCTCAAGACAGATTTGTCGGTAACTAGGTTATACTGTCTTTTTTGTCTCTGGTAGAAAACGCCAAGCGCAATGATCTGAAGGAAAATATAATTTCCCTTAGCCGACACGCCAATCTTGTGTCCAGATTTACATCATTTGTGGCAGTGGATGACAAAGGGGGCGAGGTTTCCGCACCAATTGTCGAACAGGAACCATATTTGAACCTAAGATACTCGTCCTTGAGCAGTTCTTTTGTGAGTATTAATATAAAACTCTTTTTTGCAGTAGCATGATCGCTATTTTTTTACCAAATAACACATTAATAATCGAACGCTCATAACCAGCACAAACGGTGTGGAGCCAAATTAGACGTCGATGTTACGGCACCAACTTTTTGACAGTTATCTCAATTCATTTTTCAATGAGCATATCAGAAAGCGGTCAATATTTTATTGGCATTGCATTTAAACGGTGAAAAACGCTTCTATTAATTTAACTCTGTTGTTTATTATTGTGTTAGATATTTAATCTTAACTAGTCGTAACGGACTTTTTTGAACTTGATGCCAATACGATGAAAGGGTTTTTCAGAACGTATTTACGAAAATATATTAACTTTTCCTGATAAGACGAGATAATTTCGCACGACTCTGGTTGGGTTGAGCCTGGGGTATGATCACAAAGCATTAAAACAATTTGACAGAAAAACTTATGAAAAAGTCATTCAAACTCGAAATAAAAACACAATATCTCTGCTGTCGTTCCAAAAGTACGAAGTGTCATATTAAATGAGTGTAATTTCATGATTAAATTCATTGAACTCCTTGGATAAAACAATATTTTAGAGCCTCTGGCGAGCAGCATAGTGTTTTATCCAAGGAGTTCAATCAATTCATTAATGAAATCACACGAATTTGATATTTTTTTATAACATAAATGTCAATCGCTGAGGAAAAGAAACCTTTTTCATTCTTTCGGTGTGATTCCGACTAGAATGTATACGAGACGTCCAAGTAGTGATGTGGTTTATTCATACAACGACACAATATAATCCTATGAACTATTCAAGAATGATTGACTGTTTTATTAGTTATTAGACGTATAGGTAACGGTAAATTGTTAGACATGGAAATTGATATATAGCTGAAAATAAACGAGTTTTTCTTTAATATTTAGAAGAGGGTTTAAACCAGTTTCTCTCATAGTTGGATGACGTCACGCAAATGACGTCATTCATTCACCACAAAAATTAGTGTACTGTACGTCTATTCCGTCAATCTGATACTCAGTTACCTTGAGTTGGTTAAAATAGCGGCAGGCTTAGCTTTTACTAAGCGTCTCGAGTCGAGATCTTGCTAAAATTTGGTTTGCCTGTGAAACATGGGATAATTTACAGGCAGTCAAAGTTATAGTGCAGAAGCAATAAAAATGAGGTCAAGATTTGAGATTAAAATGTTGTGTTTGAGCACGATCTCGACTCGGGATGCTTTGTAAAAGCCGTGCCAGGTTTTAACTGGAATTATTAAAATGTATAATGTGTGCGCATTCAACGCAGTAATACAAATATTTTGTGATTATGTCAGTTGCATATAATATGCAGGACCGTGCCATATGATGCTTATTGCACGACAAAATCTGCAAGGTAATGTGATAATTAATCATATTGTACTGTCACTATTTAGACAAGACGTTGAATACAGCTAGACATAACGGACCACTTAACTGTACTGTTTACATAGTATCAGATACATTAAACCTGGCAATACAACATGTATCATTATACTTATATATAGAACCTTTAACTCGTGTTTTTATGAAACGAGTTGACTAACATCATAAGACGAGAGTCATGGCGAGTGTCATAAGATTTTATTGAACGAGTTTCATAAAGCGATAATGAATATACGAGTATACAAATGTATAATTCTATTTATTTCAAAAAGAGGAAGAAGAAACTTTCACTTATTTGAACTCTGGGCAAGACATGTAGGGTTTCTCCTTAATAGCGGGTCTTAGAACGCGACGTCATGACAACGCACTGATGACGTTGACACCATGTGCTTCTTTAACAGAAGGTCCCTGGTTTTGCGTTGGAGCGTGTTTATGGTCCGGTTTGAAGCTAGCACGTTTGAATAGTTATTACAATAATTTACATACGATATTTATTACATGGCTGTACAACACTCCTAGATGCCAATTTATGTGATAAAGGTAAACCCGTATCATCTAGCCTGCACAAGATCCCTACCGAGATTCAGAATACAAGTTTGTCAGGTGCAATGTTAATTGAGAATCTGAAATTCACCGACCAATTCTCAGCTTCTGTCAGAGTGGAGTCATTCTTTTGTCTTGAGTCTGAGAATGGGTTGGTGTATTGCAACTCTGACCCTCAGTGCCAAATTCATATTTCACTCTTTTAATATATTACACCTTTTTACTTAGAACCAGGTGTATAGCTACTGCTCCGGACGCGAACGACTTGGTGAGTACCATAGCTTGCTAAATATACACTTTAGTAAGAGGATCGCTTTTCTTTTCCGCTTAATCCTTAACTCTATAAGTAGGCCTTTTGATGCATCTGTAGCAGATAATTATTGAAAACTATTGAAAACAAAAATGTGAGTGTTTATAAACATTTCATAATGAGAAAACACCCTATTTCCACAATTATTTCCATTTAAAACTGGGGTTTTCTTTTCTCCTTGATCATCATCCTACTTGTTATGTAATACTTCCAGTGTGAATAAGTCTAACTATTCCCGTAGCATATGTAGTAAAGGGTTAAGCGCTAACGAACAGTGGAAGAGAAGCCAATATATGAACGAGAATATTTCACTTATAAAGACGGATCCGGGAGTTGTTTCGGCGCAACCTACTACGCAGTTATAATCGGTTTCTAATCTTACCACGCTAACAACACGTAATAAGATAATTTATCCCCACTTCTACCATGTCAGCGTGTAAAGGCATAAAACTTATGAAAACGATCAAAGCATTAGACAAAATCATGTTTACAAGCGTTTGCAAGAGAATATTCCCGATGGTGAATGTGAAACCGAAGTGTATTTTGATTCAGATACATATGAATATCATTTTCAGATGCATATGAGTGATCTTATTATAGAATGGAATCCTGTTCGGGCCACTTTAAACTTCGCTTATCTAACATGCGAAGTCTAAGCAACACGCGATATTTATCGCTTGTCGAGATACACATACATGCAAAATATAAACTTTCAAGATTTCGCCTATGTTGACTTCATGCGAAATATTAACTTTAAACTTCACTTGTCGGACATGCGAAGTCTAAGCGACATGCGATATTTATCGCTAGTTCAAACATACAAGCATGCGAAATTGAAACGGTAAGATTTCGCCTATGTTCACTTCGCGAAGTCAAAAGGGCGCTATTTGTCGCTTGTCGACATACGAAGTTAAAGCACATGCGAACTATTAACTTAAGACTGGGCTTGTCGGACATGCAAAGTCTAAGCAACACGCAATATTTATCGCTGTCGATATGTGAAGTTTAAACACATGCCAAATATTAACTTAAATTGACAATGTTTGCTGTAAAAATGTAAAAGAATGAAGTTCAAGGTTAAAATAAGTTATATAGTGACAAAAGTTCTCGAGATCTCCCCCTGATTTTTTTGTTTGCATGAGTTATCTCCGCTGAAAACTAAAAAAAAGTAATTTTCTCCGTTTTCCAACGGGGAAGTTTAGATTTCTTTATGAAATTTGAAATAGAATTATCTAATGCAGCTTTCAACCGAGAGTTTTTGTTAGAAAATCAGATTCATTTTCTCATAATCACAAAAATTGTTTATTCCCAATAGGCTTCAATGTTAACTTAGATGCATATTATCTCCTCCGAATGCAATAAAACTTAAAAAAAACTATCTGAGAAACTTATCTTTAAAGTGGCAAAGTTTCATTAAAATATTATCAACCAGTGGCACGATACGAAATATGGCTATTAAAGATCGGAAACCTTAAAACTTCGCGTGTCGGTATTCGGACTGCTTCGGTCATGTTCTCACTATGTTGTTAATGTTTCACCATGAAAATGATTTCATACGTTTACTGTGGTAGGACCTTACTTTGATCATATTCAAAATGTTAAAAATCCAAATCTTAAAATGTTTTTCAAAATTGTAAAAACATACTTGTTTCTATTCCCTTTGCCGTGTTTTTTTAACTTAAAGTCTGGTGATTTACTTTATTTAGATATATGTATTTGTCATATCAAGAACATGCACAGAACTCAGGTTGCAGCGTTGCCAGCTGAAGTTCAAGATCGCAAAGCTACACCCATCCCTTTATTTTACTGACACATTATTGAAATCAGACTCGAGACTAAATAATGCCTCCAAAAAGGTAGATCTTGAAGTTATTCTTTAGTCTCAGTTCTGAGGATACGCTGGTGAAGTCGAGCCCTTAATTCCAGTTACCGAGTAGCATGGCGTCTGATACGGATCAAAGATTTTGGCAAATATCACCAGTCATAAATAGAGGGGAATGAAGATCCGTCTCCAATCTGTTTGAAATTGCAACCAGTGTTAATAGGGGGATTAGGATGGAGTATCTCAGTGTAAAATGATTTGAAATTAGACGCTGAGTAACAGGACTTTTAAGGGGAGCATGCTGTTTGCACATATCACTCAGTCAGTAAAAGAGGAGTAAGAAGATTAGAATCCCAGCTGTTTAAAGTATCAACCCTCGTGATAAACAGGATAAGGGGTGTATCAGTGTAAAACTAGATGTGTCCGGACCAGACACCGAATATCACGTCGTGTGATCTGGATGTAAATTGTTTGCAAACATCACCAATCATTATTAGGTTGATATGTAGATCCGGGTCCAAGCAGTAAGAAATTATCACCAGTCATGATTAGCAGATTAAGGGGTATCCCGGTATAGAATGCTTTGATTGGGATCAGACAGAAAGTGCCCTTTTGACTTCGCGAAGTGAACATAGGCGATATCTTACCGTTTCAGTTTCGCATGTATGTATGGATATATGTATATATGTATGTATGTATGAGCAAGCGATAAATATCGCGTGTCACTTATACTTCACATGTCCGAACAAGCGATAAATATTGCGTGTCAATTATACTTCGCATGTCCGAACAAGCGATAAATATTGCGTGTCAATTATACTTCGCATGTCCGACAAGCGAGGTTTTAAGTCAATATTTCGCATGTATTAAAACTTTGCTTGTCGACTAGCGATAAATAGCGCCCTTTTGACTTCACGAAATCAACATAGGCGAAATCTTAGAAGTTTAAATTTCGCATGTTTGTGTGTCTTGACTAGCGATATTTATCGCGTGTTGCTTAGACTTTGCATTTCCGACAAGCGAAGTATAAAGTGGCCCGAACAGGATTCCGTATTATAGTCATAAATCAGAAGCGACAATGGCTACCTATACTTTTCAACCCTGTTTATTGCTTCATATAATATTGAAGAATGCACACACAAAGTTTGGAAACACTTTCCAAATTCAAACATTTTATAGGATACGTCTTTAAACGCTACTGTACAGTGGGAGACGTCAATATTTGAATTCTAAACGCTAACGTACAGTGGGATGGACGCATATATTTCCTATTTGGTATTTTTGACAAGTTTATACATGCCTCATGCAATCTGGAATTGGATAGGACTCCTATAATTCGCCATTGATCTCATATACAGGCCTCAGTATAGTCGTGTGTCTTTAAAGTGTTTAAATCCTTATCATTCACCAACACCTATGGAGTGACTTATCGTTTAAATCGTCTTTTGAAGACAATTCTAATGAGTGGTCACTCCATAATGATTTGTGAAGAATTTTATAGTTCTTTACATGCTCTTCTTTTGCCCTGGAAATGAAACTGTATAAACATGTTTGCATAGTGTAGCAGGAATTTATTTGGTTTAGACAAGTGTCGAAGCAGACCCAGGTTAGATACCACGTCGATAGAAATAAAACACTTTTTTATGACCAATCTCATACGTGTATATTTAAACATTTATTGTAATTGTTTATATGATTATGATCATCAATGCTGTTATAATCAAGTGACAACAATATCACATTCATATTTAATAGTATGCGAGCTCCTGATAAATCGGATATTTCTCTGCAAACAAAATAGGTAGGAGTCAGTTGATATACTCGGCGTCTCATTTGCATGCACATATTTCAAGCTTTGTTGACATTTTCTCATATCGATTATCAGACTCGAGACTCACGAATGAATGCAAGCTACTACCAGATAGGTAGAAGCTGGAAGTCATTCGGAAGTATAGAATCTGAGAAAGTCTTGGTAAAAACCAACCCAAATGTTTTTTTGAAAGATATGACACAAACGCCTCATTTATTTAGAGCCTTACGATTAGAATATGCACTGTTTGTGTTTACCAACAAGTTTGTAGTAATATAATGTACTTTCATATATTGTTATTTTTTAAGCATGTACAAAAAAGAATAAACAACACATCATATTTAGTATACGACCGAGAAGCCCTCCCCACTACTGTCATATCTTATATATATTTTTTTCAATAACAGTAATGCAACACCACTAATTAATATAATTTATAGTATGTCACGTTGTTTGTACAAATTGATGTTGGGTACAGGATAAACCACTTACCCTATATGCTGGTTTTAAACTCAGTCACAATAAAAAAGTATATGATGAATGGGAAGATTACCTAGCAAAAAGGAAAATACCAAAATACCGTGGTTGAATAGCTTTGAAAACAATGCTGCATTTTCAACAATTATTTCAATAGTTACTAATATTTCAGATACCGTTGTGACTTTAAATTTCTAAAACAAGCAAGTGTAGAACATATAGTCGTTCTTATGAGAAAATGCTCTATTTCCCGTGATATTTTCAAAACTCATATGTTCTTGATGCATCAAAATGCGTCAGTATGAGGTAATGGGTTCAGGCAGCCATTGATTTTTAAAACTTTGCTTGTCATGACTTTATATGATAATAAATTTAATTAAAGGACAGAACACAAGATTAGAAATACAGAATTTGAACGTTTTGTTTTCACTTCAAGACACATTAATCTTACAAATATATTTTCATTTCCGCAATCCCTTTGCTAAAATGAGTCCAAATATGGTCACTAAAGTTATTTTATTTCCTTTTTAATCTAGTTTTGTCCGACGAGTGTGGAACATACGAAGACATAGAACTATATGGTATGTACATTTTATACATAGATCTTATAAGGGCAATATCGCTTTTCTCATAACGCATGTCCTGCTAACATATCGCATCTTCTTCGTTGGGAAATTTGCAAGTTTTGACTATTTTTAGCTTAGTGTGTAGTCTCTAGGATCGTTGGTGCCTTTCTCGGTCAATTTAATCGTGTTCTGCGAGAAAAAATCAATTGGATAAGAAACCATTCCATTTTGGAATAAACCGTTTTACTGCAACAGCTAACTTTAATCACCATTGCATTCAGTATGAATATAGTGTGCTTGGGAAAAGCCAGAGTTTTTTTTATTAATTTTGTTAGTTAGCTTGTTAACATTCTTTATCCAAAACCAGCTACATCAGGCACTTTTTATTTTGGCGGCAACAGGGTTAAATTACTACACCCCTGTCACTGGCTCTGGAAAGTCTGATTCAAGACCGAATATACAATAAGGGTCTTTAAATGGGTTGAACATATAGTATAGATCATTCGGTAGGTCTATCAGTTTGTCTTTTGGTCGTTCCGTTTGTATTTCGTTGTGCACCGTAAACCTTAAGGTACAGATTCCCAAAACAGTTACACACAGAAGTGTGTTCGGTTCAATCACTTTTATTTTTCCTGTAAAAGGTACTAATTGGGGCGGGGGTCGGAGAACAATTAAACTCTACATCCTACAACATGTTACATTTGTAATGGTTCCGCTTCCGGCGGAAGTAATACGTAAGGTACACGTATATGGTATATGCAAATTAGCATTACCAGTTCCTCGTTTGGAGGATCAGGGCTATGTATATAGACACCGTCGACCCATTCAGGTTGAGCATGCTTTTCGCTGAATAGATCTTCTGCGTCTTTGCCCGGTACACATACATTAGGTGGCAGCGGTTGGATAAGGAGACAACTGCCAGACTTGATTTGCCTTACCTACGAGCTTCCTAGGCCAAGACTCGGGACGAGTCTTCTCGGAGGAGAAAGTAGTGTAACGGTTCCGCTTCCGGTGGAAGTAATACGTAAGGTACACGTATATGGTATATGCAAATTAGCATTACCAGTTCCTCGTTCAGAGGATCAGGGCTTTGTATAAAGACACCGTCGACCCATTCAGGGTTGAGCATGCTTTTCGCTGAATGGATCTTCGGCGTCCGTCTCCGGTACATGTTACACATTGTTAAAATATCAACATAATAATAACCCGGATTCTCTTCAAATTTGTGTGAAATGAAGCATATACACCGTTTTCTACAATTATTTCAATACAATTCACTTCGTTTGTCTACTAGATGTTCATAGTTTTCAGTAGATTCTTTCCTCGTGGATTAGTCTTAAAAGTACTAGTTGAGGAAAAGTTTTTATCACATAAACACTTTTATTTTCGAGTTGAGAACAAATCACGGAACAACGATCTCCAACGTGTGTGATAACAAAAACCGAATTGTATTCATACGCACCGTCGATGTTGACTGATGTAAGGATTTTAT
>JAULCE010752182.1:0-14523 GCA_032359355.1 Macoma nasuta | reverse complement strand
AATTATTTTGTCAAAAAATAAATTTCTAAAATCATCACTTAAAATTGAGAAAAAAAAACTTTTTCACCCAAAAAACATATTTCTACTAAAGATAATTCTGAAGACTTTTTTCCTAAACTTCTGGACACTATGCAGATGAGCATGGTGCAAAAACATTTTCTGTTGCAATTTGTTCTAGGTTAAGGGATTGTTTTGGCTAAAATTACTAGCCTACTTGTGATTGACAGATCTTTTTCCCTTCTTCTGCAGATCGTCGAGCTTGGCCTTAAATATCCGCACCGTTGTTGTAAATTCTTCATCGACATTGATATCAATTTTACAGTTATCCTCAATGTATTTCTCAAAAACCATACTTCACGGTCATTATCGTTAAGATTTAGTCAGCTGCTCCAACTCTTGATTTCGTATTGAGGCAAAAAAGAGTCTTAGATTATTGTTCAAAACATACTTCGGCATTTGTTCAAAAGTAGACACACACATACACGCGAGCTCAAACATACGCTACATATAGAAGAGACACACATGGACAGGCACAGACATAAATCTAGGGTGAAGATAGGAGTACCGCCTTGGAACGGTCAGTGACAAACACGTCACTGGGGGTTCAAACCGGTTTAGGGGCGCCCAAACCCACTCTTATCCCATAATCACCTCATCAGACTCTCTGTATTCCAATCGTTTTCAATAAACTTATGTTGTTAAATTAAATCCACGCTGTTTAAACGTTTTGCTTTGGTCGCGATAAGCATGCTAGGAGATATGCATGATAATGTTTTTCTTACACAAAACACAATTATTTTTTCTTTTATATTGAATATGCATTCAACGAAGAGATTTAGAATCATTTTAACTAGACGTATACACATGTCAAAGAGAGTCAGAATTGGGTTTTCACACATACTACACTTCACGTCCACTGTAGATTATCATCTGGCATCTCATGTGTTTTACGGAGTTTTTTTTCATAACATCGAAGCCAAATTGGCAAGTACAGTACGGAAACGTTAAATTCACACAGGAAGCGAAGCCGAATCGGAGACGAATCTTGATAACTAAATTGCCAAATGGCACAAATATCCGGCTAACCCTATTCGGTTGGCTGTTTGCTTTGTATGTGGTGTGTCTGCGGGGTCTTTTTTTTCTATTTATTTAAGAAAATCGACGGTATTGCTCATAAACCGATTAACGCAATAAGAAAACACACGGCAGTTTTCAAACCCTTGGAAATTAGGCGTACGCAATGTAACCGTTCAGACAACGTATATTCACATACCGATTTGCTTCGGTTCGATACTTTTTTAAATTCACTTATCCATTCTGTATTGGAGGACACATATTATCAAAAAGATGTTAGATCATATAGAACTTCGTCGTACCATACCTAGAAACACTTGAACGTTTGTAAACCGGTTTTGACATAGACCAGGTCCCATTAAGTACGACGCCTGATCTAGACCCCAATTGTTTGACGATAAGATATACTATTTTCAATACGAGAACAGGTCTTTCCCAATTGTCAACAAAAATGATCTTTAAAACCTTGTGTTGTCATGGAACTGTGAACTGTGAATGCACAATCTGTTGTATACAGTACAAAGACAACACAATTCAATTCATGATGTGGCTTCTTCTCACTTATCTATTCCCGTAAGAAAACAGATACGACTTATCTTTTGCCTAAAAAGTTCATTTACCATAAACAGTCGGATTTGTCAAGCTCGTATGTGTGTGTTTTTTTGGATAATGAAGGAAACGGTCAATGCCTCAGTAACTATGGAAGGGATACTGAATTACAAACTCAAAACACCTTAAAGCGCTCGCTGTTTAAAACAAATCATATGATTTCATAGAGTTTTAAACTGGTTCATGCACCGAAGCGAAACAGATCAAATTATTAAATTAATGAGTTTTCGTATTGAAACCTTATTCAATGCCAGTGGCGCTAAGATTCACCATAGCAACCAGTACAGTGCAGTTCCTTACACGACACTACCTTTGAGGCGCCGCAAGGTCTTGTGCTTGTCAAACATGTAGTATATGTCCCTGTTACTAATTTATCTGAAACTGGTGGCAGTAATTAGGTTTTAATATGACGCCAGTCTACCAGTCTTCCAGTCTACCAGTCTAACACGCAGTGCAACATCTCCATGAATAACATTATAGGCATATGAACAGTAATACATTAAGTAAATGTTGAATGCTTATGCCTTTTATTACTAAATGTTTCGAGAAAATAACATATCCCTGTATTATAATTTTTTTCACATGAATTTAAAGATGACTAACGGCTATAGGATTAATATGTTAACTCAAATCGCAACTAAGGCACGGAAACTTATTTAAATTGAAACTTGAATTGAAGACGAATCGAATCGAAATGTCCGTTTACGAGGGGTATGGCGTACGGACTAGTTCTGATCTCCCAAAAAAGTGGGTCACGAGGTTTCTGGGAGTTTTGAACCGGTGCGCATGTTATATCAAACAGCAACGGAACCGACAACGAAGCGTCTATCTCATATGTTTCAGTACTGTAGGATCACGACCACCTTCCAATGATTTTTTCAGAAAATCATCAATATTAATCTACAGCTTTGCTTATGAAGTTAAGTTTACTTCAATAAGCCATATCCTAATTGAAAACATACAAAATAACTTTTTCCTGAAACTCTCATTTTGAAACTGTGATATACAGATCCTACTTTCAATAAACTGAACTGATATCTAACTTCATATACAGACAACAGTAATATTGCCACTGCAGTGAAATCCCACTGGCTTTCAGTGCCGTTTAAATATTATAAATCGGTACCCCAAAGTTAAAATTTTGAAAGTAAGAAGGATCCGAGATTAAGAATTTAAGTGAAAGCGGGAACTGCCCCTAACCAATGCAAATTTATATTGAAATTTTTGTGGGAAATAGAACAAGGCTTGCAACAACAAATATTCCATTTCTGTAAATGGTTTAAAAATAGTTCACAATTCTTATTCGTTTTTAACCTAAATAGTCCTTTTTTTCTGAAAATATTTTGTAGATTACAAAATGCGGTTTTTCAAATAGCATAAAACGACTGCGATAGATAAGTGTCTCTATATTTACACCCTTTCACAGCCATAGGCGACTCAAATCACCTTTACAATCAGTGCAGTCCAAGATCAGCTGGCGCCTTACAAAGCGGCTTCTGATCAGGAACTTCACTATTTTGCAACAAAACTTAGTCCGAAAATTAGGTTTTTTGAAAGCAAATTTTCATTTTACTTTTTTCTGTCATTTATTTCGTAAAAATATCCCAAACCGGTTACAATTGGCACTTTAAAATTTGGCGGCGAAAGGGTTAACACTCTTACTCTATTGGTTGTCGGTAGAAGGTGAAAATATGATAACCTTTCCAGTAAAAGATTTCTGTAATATTATTAACTTTCAAGCGTCTCTTGACAAGCAATAATCTTATTTCACCGTTGAGACTGTACAATATTGTTCGAGACTTATGCTAGAGTTTTTCAAGACTTGCATTTTGCGAATTTTATTGCACATCACGTAGAAGAAAATACCTTTTCTGAACAAAAAATATTATATTATAGCAAGTAAGTTCTATGTAACTCGAAATTTCTATTTGATTACCAGTTTTACGTTTCAACAGATATGATTCCGATTGTTGTGGGAATAACTGTTTTGGATAATATACTTTTATATGTCTCAGGCGGAAAATATATATTAGAATAATGCATTTGATACTTCATAATGCTCGTCTGTACGGCCTCGTTAATTTGTCTGTTACATAAAATATTCCTGCCATTTACACCCAGACAGACTAACACCATTTTCCAGAATGGCATTAGTTGACGTTTTGAAAACCGAGGGCAGCCATGTTTATTAATCAGATTTCTTGATGAAAGAGTGTAAATAGAAATGATCCTTTAAATAATAAATTTCTCCACAAAACCCTATTTTGTGACTATTCATAAGGAGTGTCTATTAAACAATTTCATTCACACGCTATTTTTAAACTAACCTTCAAGGTAAGAAACTTTAGAAATATGGAAATCTAGGCATGAAATCGTCATTTTGAATTGTTTTGAAATAGTTGTTGGAAAAAGAACGTTTGCTCGTTACAAGTCAATTTCCTACAATATTTTCAAATTATCAGTGACAGAAGCGCTAAGAGGCGCTTCTGTGTCGTAAAGGATTTAAACTATTTATTGATTGTACGCTTTAGCATGTCTTCCAATAACTAAAGTAAAATTTTCAATAAGATGACGATATTGAAAGCATTTACAGTAATCTTGACCATCTCTCTTAACTAAACATCGACAGCAAAGTGTGCTCGGCAATATAAGGCTAGTATTCGAATCGTCCGAAGGTGTCTCTGTAAATACTACATGTACACATGAAACGAAACTAACCAATTTGAAAACCCGCCACTTTGATCACCATTAACGTTTTATACCTACGTATATAACACGTATATGCGGTTTATAAAGAAAATAGTCATATCATTAAATAGCGTTATCAATATGAAGGAATATTTTGTTCATGGGAAAGGATCATTTAAAAACTTGCTTAATCAAATACGTCATAACATATTCTTCAAACAAACTGGTAAACACCTCCATACAGTATTTCAAACATATAAAGATATTCGCATTGTGCCATTTCTGTCGTACCCTAAATGGCTGCTTTACAATTACTCTGACTTAATAGAAGATAAGTCATTAAGAACGTTAGTGATTGGCAGATCCAGATATTTGATTGCATTTAATAGTTCCATGCTTTGCATATATTTAACTACTGTTTTTGCCATCACTAGCGTTGTGGAGAAGTCGGCCAGGGGTAACCATTCATTTACGCTGTTCGTCTATAACGCTGAGGATAGAACACGTGTGAGATTGTGCGCCCTTCTGCTGCTGACCGTTCCAAGGCAGTTCTCCTATTTTCACCCTTACTTTATGTCGTTATGTGTCTTCCTTGTTTATGTTTGCAATTGTATGGGGAAGTATTATGTTAAACGATTCCTAACACATTTTGATCTACATTATATTTGTTTTATTTAATAGCAGCTTCTTTGCGAAAATTGAGCCAGTGGGGTTTTGGTGTCGGTGTGGTATTTGGAATATTGCTTTATAATCTAGTACATTAATGTGTTTTATATATTTAGACATAATCTTAATTTGTATCTATACTTTTCCTATTTTCCGCCAAGTTTTGAACTAGTATGATTTTTATGTCGGTGTGGAAGTAGCATATTGTTACTTTAGCGACTTTTACATTACGTTCTTACGACTATTTAGTGTAATCATGTATGTGCTTCCCACAGGTAACGAACGACTCTTCTTCGCCGATATTTAAGACAGTGGGATTTGGTGTCTGTGTGGTAATTGAAATATTGCTTTATTCACTATTACGTCAAAGGTGTTAATATATTCAGGCATAAACTTCATTTTTATCTACAGTTTTCTATTTTCCGCCGAAATTCGAACTAGTATGAGTACTACTATCGGTGCTGTTTTAGCGCTTTGTACATTACATTCTTACGACTATTTAGCGTAATCATTTGTGTGCTTCCCACAGAGTAGGTTAGCGTTTAGTTGGGGATCTTGTAAGGTTTATTTGACATAGCTTGTATAATCTATTTCCTACTTTTACATTCATTAGTTGCGTTTCATAATTCCTTGAGTAAATATAAATATTAATATAAAAGTACTTGTATTACACGTTGCATCAAAATTTAGTTCAGACCCGTCTTTCACTTAACTTTTCGAGTTGAGATCCTGCTCAGTCTAAAACAATCTTCAATCTCAAACAAACTCAACCCTATCCACCACACGTCGATATTAACTTTATCACAAGAAAAGTATCTGATGTAAAATTCTTATATCTTGACAAATAAAGAAATGCCATTTTTGAATTGAATCGAAATCATTGAAGAAAATGGAACATTTGCTCGTAAAGAGCAAATGCTTGAGTTCATTCATGTTTTAAATAGCAACCATTTACAGGGGCGCTAAAAGGAGGGGACATTCTGTAGGTTAAAAGTTCTTCCTTAATATCGCACTTTTTCACCTGCAGTCAAACATTTAGCAGTATCATTCAAATTAGAAATTGAAGACGAACATTTGAGATCGAGCAAAATTCAGCTCTAGAAGTTGAGTGAAGTTTAATCTAATGGGAAGATATAAATAAACTAACAGTAACAATTGAAATCTAGAAAAGGGTTATCACTCGTCTTTTTCAGCTGCAAATACGTTAAGATCAAACATTTAAAAAAACAAAAAACACTGACCTTTCGAATTCCTATATGATTTGTCCAACTTGTCATGTTAACGTCGGACTAAACATGATCTACAGACATAAAATTCTATTTTTCTTATAACAAGTTGTTGTTTGCGTTGAAGCTGTATTCGACAGCTGATGTCGGAATCAAAGCGGGTGCCATTTTGGTATTCCTTTCAGTCTATTTTTCTGATATGGGCTAA
This sequence comes from Macoma nasuta, assembly GCA_032359355.1. Lineage (NCBI taxonomy): Eukaryota > Metazoa > Mollusca > Bivalvia > Cardiida > Tellinidae > Macoma > Macoma nasuta. The sequence continues at coordinate 8,052 of JAULCE010752182.1, read as the reverse complement.
TCCGAGATACCTATTAAAGCATTTGGAGTCTAGATTAACCTCCAAATTATTTCACTTTTGCTCAAAATCCACATTTATGACACGCTGGTTTCATTTTGCAAAAATATATGGAATACAAATTACCACATACGACAATATATCCACGTGTTTAATATCAAGTTAGCAGAGGCGGACCAACAAATACTTTTCGGAGCTTATTTTTTGTTTTGCTCATTTGACATTTTAGAAATACGAGTTTATACACAGATCTTCTCTTTTATAATATTGAAATTTAATGAAACGAAGCCTTGTATGCAGATTTTCCGTCTCGACTACCTTAACGCATTTAATAACCTTCATATGTTCCATAAAATCTATTCTTTACAAAAAGTAGCTAAAACAAAAACATTAAAGTTCATCATACGAGCGAAAAGTCAAAATGAAAATGAAATCACACAGTTTTCACATGCCAAAAAACGCATAGCTATTAACTCTTTTCTCTGAAGCGCCTTTTAGCTCCCATTTGTTTGATGATTATTGAAGACAAATGATCCACTTCCTACAATATGTTTACTTCAATTTGTCGCTGTTCTTCGAAAACCTCGTATCTACCATAGTAATTAATTGCTAAAACCACGTATATTCCACTGCCAAAATATCACATACATGTTTGGTGACTAACACCGACGACCTATTTAAAAACGTCGTAACTACCAATTTACCAAAGTGGCAGATACGATGTTTTCGAATAACACCGACGAAATGCATTTTCCTTTTGCTTAGATTTTCATTTATTCACGAGGTCCTTTCTTTTGTGGAAATAGCCTGTGGATGAAAAGATTAACCAATACAGGTCTGGAATAACCTATTGTTAAATCCGGGCCTGCTATACGATGAAGGATTGCAGTTGTGACTCAAGTATATAGTACTTGGACAATGTGTTGGACACATAATATTTATGGGATTTGTTACGATACGTAGTATAGTGTAGATCTTTTTTAGGTATTTAAGCATTTGCTTAAATAAAACAATTGTGTCGGTTATTTAAAAAAAATCAAATGGATAGCATATCTCCACTTGATCCGATATCAGTCTATTTGTGAAGGTTAACTTGTGGAATGTGTTTATACAAATGTCGTACAAATGTCTATGTTGAATATAAACAACAGCCTGTATCACTTAATGTTACAGTATTGTTGTTTCACCAAGAAAATATATGAAATCACTAACATTTCTAATAATGTCATGAGCTCCTTGGAATATTTGCTTGGATTTTTCACTACCTAACTATCTAACTGGGTGATCTAAATTGATGTAACTCTATTTCAGTTATCAAACACATTTAGTTGTGCTGTTCCTGCCGTTTCCTGGTTTGGGGTCAACATTTGGATACTTTTTGTTTTATTTTTGACTTTGTGACATATCATTTCGGGTTTTAGGGTAAAACATTTGGAAAGCTTTATTTTTTTTGGTTTAAGACTGTCATTACTGGTTTTAAAGTGAAACATTTGGAAAACATTTCTTTCTTTTTGTGCCTGTCAATACGGGTTTTCAAGTCAAACGTTTGGAAACTCATGTTTTGCTATTTTTCTGACTGTCAAATTGGGTTTTTGAGTCAAAATATTGGAAATTGTTGTAAGAAAATTAGGACTTAGTCATGTCTGGTTTTTGGATCAAACGTTTGTAAAACATCGGTATACAAGGAATATGTATGTGGTGTTTTGGTTGAATTGTGCGAATCGAAGATAGCTTTATAATGTTTTGTTACATTCGTTCTAGTTATTATTACACATTCAATAAACAACCATTCGGAAAACCTTTATTTTATTCAAGTTATTTGAAAATCTTTACGTGATAATTCAAATGCATCAATAAATAAGAAATCCGTTGATACGTTGTCGGCTTAATTCTGCTTTAGTGATCTCAGAAAATATCTGACTACATTTTGTAGAGATTTCATGACATTACTAGAAATGTTAGTGATTTTATAAAATTTCTGAGTGAAATGTCTTGGTAAGGTTAATGTTAGTTCAAGGGAACGATTGCCATCCGGAAATATTCATCTGCTGCAATATCTTCAGTAGATTCGCTTGCCGTTTCTTTATGCAAACTAGATCGCATAGCAATTATATGGATCCCAAATATCCACAATTGCCATCACAGATTAAAATTCTGTAAAAGGGTGATCCTTCAAAAGCAAGAAAGCCATTCATATAGAGAAAATTAAACCCGTATAAAAACAATATTATATTGATTTGATAACGTTGAGAAACGTAGACAAATAGGTCTTGCAGGACACGCCACATACAAAACAAAAAGAAACCCGAACAGCACAGCAACAAGTCCTTTGTCAGCACACTCACATAAAATACATAACACGCACACGCGAGCCCAAACATACGCAACCCATAGAAGACACACAAGGACATATAACATACATAAAACTAGGCTGAAAACAGGAATACCGCCTTGGAACGGATAGTAGTAAACACGCCACTGGGGATTTAAAGCGGTTAAGGGGCGCCCAACCCCAATCTCATCCCAATAGCATCCCCATAAGACGTACAGTGTAAATAAACGTTACCCCTGTCCGACTACTCAACAACATCAGTGATGGCAAATCCAGTTGTAAAATGTATGTAAAACATAAACATAAGTTCCCTGAAAGGAAGATTGACAAGTTCCATGAAAGGAAGTTCGACATCAGCTGTTTGACGTCCACGTCTATATCACAGAAAGCGTATTCGATAGTTCATTGTCCTTTTCTTAATAAAAACAGAAATGACATAATTGTAGGATTGAACTAATTGCAGATGATTCTATGTCACTGATTGGATAATTTGGCTGCACATTTTTTAAATAAATAATGCGAATTGTCTTAACATTTAAAGATGTGCCATAATGCATGCATTAGAAATCATTATTATGATATTTGTCGTTTTAATTGGCAAGTTGAAATACTTGCCATATTTGATTAACTTATATGTCAACTGTAGTATTTGAACAAGACATTAGCGGAAAACAAGAATGAATAAAGAAGTACAAAACTTAAAAACAAATGTGTTTCGTATCATTATATTATCAAAATTACAGATCGCTGCTTATATACATCAATGATATAATCAAAATAAAGGGTAGTCAATAAAAATAACTGAAAACAGCATATTTTGACACAGTAACACTTTTGTTGAAATATTGACGATTAATAAATGTTTGCTTAATACGGTTTACCCTTTATTTCGCTTAAAGTCTGGTCATTTTGACGCTATTCACAAAGACGTTACGTTCATTGTTTTTACACTACATATGAAGAAGTATAAAATGACATTATATTATGCTGGCGACGTCATTTATTATATAAAACTATTTCCTCGACAGAAGCGCCATTTATTGCATGTGTAATACATACTTATGGAAAACATGGTTAGGAAATAGAATACTCCATTTTCACAATACTTTAAATATGATTAAAAATAGCATGTGTTTGCCTAGATATCTATCCTTTTCAACAGATTATTTCATTGTGGATGAATTTAATAATAGCTGGTGGATAAAAGAGTTTATTACTTCGCTATGGCAACCGAATTCGTGTGAGCACACAGCGTTATTCGCGGCATGATTGTGACTTTCAGAGAAAATAAATCTAAATCGTCTTTTTATCATGTGAAAATATGTCGAGTTATTGTTCGACGCAATTTGTGTCAGTGTCTGGGGAAAAGGGGCTTGTGGGCTTTCAAATAGTATACCCCGACCAGCCGCTGCTTTAACAACACGGCTTATGGCCAGGATCTACACTGTTGAAAACTCTTCAGAATCAACACATTTGTATTAGCAACCACTGAAAACAGTGTTGATCCAGATCAGACGTTGCTTTTCCAACGCGGCGGCTGATCAGGGTCAGTACCGTTTTCAGTCCCATAAGCCCCAACTCGTTACGTTGACACATTTTTTGTTAATACCTTTTTGCGCTGTTGGCTGTGACTTATTTCTTACAAAGTAAATAACAGAAATGTGTGAACCCTGTCGATCGGTCATCTTTCAAATAGTCCCACCATCATCGGTATAACGATAATAGTGTACGAGATTGAAATGTCAATGATCTGATATCTGCCAAAATTATTAAATTGCAGCTAAGAAACTTGAAATAAATCTAATAATAAACAGACAATTCTGTTCATCGAGGCAGTTTAATGTTCGATCAGAATTTATTTTTATTGCAAACAACATAATTATAAAATTCACGTGTCATGGAATAAAAGTTATTCAACCTGAATTCTTAGCCTAAAAGTCTAAAAGTCAATGCGCTGCAAGACCTAAACAAATGAAATATTTATTAATATCTTATTAAGATGAGTATCATTCAATCTTTTTTTGGCTTCACTCTAATCATGCGTCACCAAAGGCTATCACATAAAAACAATGGAATCTTCGAAAATGGCAATAGCTTTAGTTATTTGTGATGATGATAGAAATACGTTAGATTTAAATACCAGAAGTCATTATGTATCAGCTATATCAGGGTCATAGCTTAGGCGCGTATCCAAAAGTCCAATATTCGTATATCTCGATTCTCTTCTATTGTGACCATTCAATTGATTGACATGTTGACAGATTTAAAGTAAGCCGATATGATGTTTTGTAATAAAAGACCAGGGCCCGTTTTTTGAAAGCAACTTAGACAAAAACACCTGAGTGAGAGAATATTTTCTAAGGCTTAGTCATTTTAACAAAGTATTTTAGAATTGTTTAGTTTTTATCTAAGAAAAAAACATCAACTTGGAAAGGTACAATTTTCTTTGTTTTAGACTTTTTATCTTAGTATTAGAGAAATGTCTTATGTTTTGGTCTAAGTAAAGCAAAATGATTAAGAAAATTACTTAGATCGGTCGTTTTTGTCTAACAAAGGGCGCCCCTAAACCGGTTTAAACCCCCAGTGTCGTGTTTGCCACTGACCGTTCCAAGGCGGTACTCCTATCATCACCCTAGTTTTATGTCTGTTTTTTGACCATGTGTGTCTTCTTTATGTAGTGTGTGTGTGTGTGTGTGTGTGTGTGTGTTCTAGTAATCGTACACTTGTGAGGTACTTCATTGTATTTTACACATTCAATGTGAGGTATGAGGTACATTCCGAGGTACAAAAAGTGGTACCTCGAAAGTTTGAGCCCCAATTCTGAGACCTTAACCTGGCCGATTTATTTGGGACATTAACCGGACTACTTTATGGGACCTTAACCTGGCCGTTAAGGGGGTAAGGGTATTGGGTTAGGGTTAGTTTTAGAGTTCGAAGTCAGTTCCACAAAGAACAAATACCTCGGAACAACGTCCTGTAGGACTGTGTGTGTTCGTTAATGTGCTGAAAAATTACTTGTTTCTGTGCTGATCGGGTGGCTGTTTGTTTTGTATTTGGTATGTCCTGCAAGACCTTCTTCTCTCCTTTTAGATAGCTCGAACCTGCCTTAAATCGCTGAAATTTTCTAAGTTATTAATCAAGAAAATTGCCATTCCAACGACGCTGCGTAGAGTTTAACCATAGAATCAACAGAACACATTCATAACACGGTTATTCATCACGATGTGTTCTTTTTTATATATTTTAATATTTATACAGTTTTAATACATACAATTCATGTAGTTTTAGTTAAAGATACTCTCTATTTTGTCCAGTTGCCAAATATGAAAAACATTTCAATAAGAGGATTTCGTGAAGCGTATTTTGCATTAACATTTCTCTCTACCAGCACACACGTACTTTAAACTCTCTCCAGACATTATAAGATTGCTCAAATAATTGAAAGAAGCTACATGCATGGGAATGAATTTAAAGATGTTCAATATTATAACGTCTGTGTTAAAAGGCGTTTACGGCAGTTACAAATCTCGGCTCTCGCGAGAGTTATGTAACACCGGTGTACGAATGTTTCATACATGTAAATGATGTTAACATTGTTTTAAATAGTATGTATGAATATTTGTTATTTGTTCCTTGATTAATTAAACGCAATGTGAAAAGTGCAACTGCATTTTTCACATTGCATTTGATTAATCGTTTTTATGAGTGTAATGGTAAATGGCTCTATATGGTTCTAAACCATAGAAAAGTGTGAATTTGTCGATAGAAAAGAGTCTGTAAAATCTGAAAAATATCGGTGACCCTCATAATTTATTTCATATCTTAACAAGTATTTGCATCGACTTTCACACCACAAAGCAAAACAAAATCTGTTATTTAGAAGAACAAAATCATCCTTACTGCCGTAAACGCCTTTAAGCAGAGTACTTTTATGAGTACTTTAAGCGGTAAGCAGAGAGTTCTTATTTTTATCTATTAGAGTATACATAAGCTATAAATGTGACAGTGGCAAACAAAGATAAGAGAAACCAAGTTCTACGATCAGTGTCTACACATATTGCTTAGTGGATGGTGGACACATACGCGGCTCCGGTAAAAGTCATCTTAAAAACACGTTAATGCCTTATAAGCAAATTGCACTTTAATGATTTAAATAGGCTTTGTAAATTATCTTCGAAAACTGCTTATGTGCCAGTTTTTTAAACGAGGGCGCATATGTGATTTTAAAAGAAAATCAATGATATACTCGTTGAATGAGAAAAATTTCGAATGTGTGTCAAACCAGATCAGAGAACCTTAGGTTCCCTGTAAAATATGTCAGCAATTTTGCAATGTAATTTACTGAACATATTTAATACTTTAGCTTATGACACAGGAAATGGTTTGCTTATATTCTGATCAAAGGACAGTAAAGAATCCGAAATACGACCCATTCTTTCTCTTAGCAACTGTGATAATGTCTGTCATATTGGGGGTTAAATTTGTATGAAACAAAGCGTTTTTTATAAGACGCATACGGTTATTTAGCAACAAAGTATTGCTACGTATACACTAAGCCAGTTCGTTGTTGATGTTCAAAACGTATTTTTGACTTATATATTTTGGCAGGCGTCTCGAAATAATAATCCAGTTACATGTATAACATAAACTCCTAAGGGAGAATGATTCATATCATCTGTCAAGTATCTGCTTGCATTTTGAAAGACATTTGGCTTTTTTCCTAAATAAAATGCAACTGCTAGCAATCAAAGTTAATACAAACATTTCAATACAATTCAAGAATGGTCGTCTGTTTCTGTCTAGAATTTCGTTATGTTTATCAAATTGTCATCTTGTGGGTTAGTCTAAAGAAATTGTTTACATTATTGAAAACAGTGAATACACCTATCTGAAATACTTCTGCTGGATCCTTCTGGACCGGATCATCACCATATGAAATTGTTTCTTGAATATAATATGACATCTTCATTTGCATATTGTAACAAAGTGCCTTAAAAACATGCAGATTAACCCTTTCTCCACAAAAAACTATTTTAGACTTATCTATAAGAAAAAATCTAATGAAAACGACGATAATTTTTTAATAAGAAAATGTGGAAAAGATAGTGTATGTAAGATTTGATGTTAAGCTCGACTGGATAAATAAAAGAGAGTTTATGATATGGCACGGTGGCCGTGTGTCCGTGCGTGCGTTCGTATGTCCGTAAGCACTTGCTTGTGAACGCGATAAAGTCTAGTTTTGATTATATCTCAGTCAAACTCATACAATAGTTAAATATGCATGAAAGTTCGGTTCCTTTCGCAAATAAGACAGGTCCGCCCATGCATAACTGAAGTATTGTCCTAAATTTGTCTAAATTGCTATAATACAGCTTTTGAACAAAATATATTCTCAATTCCTATTCCAATATTCACCAAACTTTAATAATAATTAAAATTGATGAGAGCTCGGTTCCGTTGAAATCCGGTCTGACTCATACATGCATGTCTGGTTTATGTCCCTTAAAATTGTCAAATAAATTATATTACAGTTGTTGAACACAATAGAGTCTAAATGTCTTCTCCGACCTTCACTAAGCTTAGATAATAGTTAAGGTTCATGTTACCGGCTGAATTGGGAACTTCTATGTCCACACACAAGAATGCTTATTTCAAAGCATTTAGGAGACAATATGTAAAAACTGAAGCTGTATCAAGAAGAAAGGGTATGTTACTAACATTTG
>JAULCE010752071.1:0-14524 GCA_032359355.1 Macoma nasuta | reverse complement strand
AATAGATCATGCAAGATATGTCAAATACACCCTACAAGATCCACATCCAAAAGCTAACCTTGATAATTCAGCTAAAAAGTCGTAAGAAAATAAGTCTAATATCTGAAATGTTAATCTGAATATCAACTAAACATTTTAAGAAAATCGGGAAATGTTTGATAGTGTGTTTAGTGTGTGATTAACACCCTACTTTGGACACGTTCGACAAATTAATATTTTATTGATAAACTTATTTTTGCATGTCAAACACGACATTAACGAATAGATGTACATATACTTTCAGGCACATCGTTTCAAAGTTTCCGAAAGAAGTATGGGGACATAGCAGTCTGCCAATGCACATAATTAAAAACAAATGAGTCCCGCCATACAACATCTGAGTTGAGACTTTATTTCTACTCTTAAGACACACAACTAGTTTGTCTTCTTCCGTATCAAGCTGTGCAATCCATATCAATCACAAAATCGGACAGTTTAATATTCCTGGCGAACATTAGTGCAGTGCCATACATCTGACTGACACTAGTGAGAGCCTCTTCTCTAAACCAGCAAGCAATATGCAGGATGCACACCAAGATAAGCCGTAATATGTGTCACTCCTCATATTTTTCTGTGTTAATGTGTCCTCCAGGAGGTGAGAAATAAGTCAGCTTCTTATTCGGACGACTTAACACGTTCCCCCAAAAGCTATGGTATGCTAAAAACAGGGTAAGATTAATCTGATGAAAACTAAAATTAGGCAAAATAAAGAAAAAATCCGTTATGTATTGAAATCATTGTAGGAAACGTAACGAGCAACTGCTCCATTTCCTCAAATTTTTTCATTGACCATTATTTGCTGCGGCGCTAAATGGTGTTTCTGCGGAGGGAAACAGTAAGTTTGCTATATTGAATTGATATATATAAGTTACGTCAGGACACTGTCGCTGTCAATACCAAACTTTGGTAATAAACGCAATTAATTATTTTGTATTCACTGAAAATAATTTGCAAAAGGCAACCGTTACCGATATTGGTTTTGATCCGTTACCTTGTTTCGTGGCTAAAGAAATTAAGTCGACATGATTGTTGTATGTTTAGTATAATTTGATGTTTCTACGCTGTCCCAAAGGATTTCTGATAAAACCATATTTTTTATACTCAGCATTTCTTTTAAATTAGACAAGGTCTTTGTCAAACCAGGAAGATACCGTTATTACTATAAGTCATCGAATACCGAGAATAATTACTGTAACTATCCTTAACACCAAACAATCTAATTGTACGGTTTAATAATACTTGTATATGCACCATACAACAAAGAACAAATGGAAATACCCTAATAAGGCTGCTTTCACTGGAGCAGTCTGTTTAGATTCTAGTCTATTTGCCCGAACCCTGTTGGTCAAATGCTTACAATATTTACGATAACGTCATTTTATAAGATGTGGGATTATGGTAAGGAACGGAATTACTATAAAGTAGCTCTTTGTTGAGTCAATCTTTATTGCAGAGAGACATTTGCTTACGCAATGTAAAAATTGTACAGTTTGGCCAAAATACCATCTACCGACTTGTGGAGATGTAGATTGCTTTGTTTTGTTGCTAATGGCTTTACATTTACATGAAATTAGCAAATTCCTATTTTCGTGACGAAATACATTTTATTTAATTGAATGTACTTTTCCTTTACCATTTTGAAGAAAGGAAAACATCAATTACCAAAGAAAAAAAAGAATTACCTGAAGCTAGACGACCCTTATTAGATGTAGTGTATATACCATAGCTTAACGCTCGTCAGACGGTTTCATTTCAATACGTCGTTGGTACGTGTTTCCTATTCATATCTATCTGTACACAATATAATACAAAAATATAATTATATTAGTCTGTTTTCTTCTACCACCTAAATGCCATGATGGCAAAATGTCTCTTACGTGATTATGGAGTATTCGCGAAAAAAACACGTTACTGTCGATTCGGTAAATTACTCTAACTTGAGTAAAGTAGATATCGTCGGTGAGCATCTTAAAGGTGTTTGTGGCAGTAAGGTTGATTGTTTTCTAATTAATTGATTTTGTTTAAACTTTGTATTTTGGAAGACCATGCAAATACTTCTTGAAATATAAATAAAAAAGTAGAGGTCACCGATTTTTTATGATTTTATTGACTTTTTTTCTAGTGACTAAATTCACATTTTTTACGGTTTAGATCCATATAGAGCCACGTGTTACATGATTAATTACATGCATATGCATTTTTCACATTGATTTGATTCGATTGATCAAGTAACAAGTAACAAATATTTAAAACAATGTTAACATATGTGAAACACAAGTACAGCGATGTAACGTAACTCTCGCGAGACTTGATATTTGGTACTACCACAACGCCTTTAAATCACGTATGTGCATTTTGTTTTTTAAAGAAAAAATAATTGTTTAAAAAACAAAACAACAATTACTTCAGTATACATGTAAATTTAATGTATATGTATAAATATATATAGTTATTTCTATATCCGTCTAATTGACAAAACACGTTAAAAAATTTCTTCATCTTGTTTCCAGACAGGACAGGTCACGTTTGGGCATAGAGCTTTCGCAGCTTGTTTCCATATGCAGGTTCACTCAAGGACATTGTTTCTGCAACGTGTAGTGAGTTTAAGCTTGTGTCAAGATGCAGGGTTACATAAGGAACTTGTTTCCACAATATGCAGATTTGAAGGGTCACTCCAAAACACTGTTTTTCTGCGGGTTGTCTCCAGATGCAAGGTCAATTTAGAAAAAAATGTTATCTGTAACGAGTATTGAGTGAAAGTGTCACGTCAAAACGTTGTTTTTTTGCAGCTGTATCTTGATTCCGGTTAACACTAGGACAATGTTTTTTTGTTTTTGCTACGTGGTGTGAGTTGAAGGGTCACATCGATCATTTTGTATTTGCAGCTTGTATCCAGATACCGGATAACATTATGATTTTGTTTATGCAAAGTGTAGTGAGTTGAAGGGTCCCGTCAAAACATTGTTTTTCTGCAGCTGCTGTCCAGATATCGGGATTCATTAGGACATTGGCTTTTGCAAACAATTGCGTTAAATATTGTACAGCTTGTTTTCAGATGCAGGACTACGTTAGGACACTGTTTTGAAGTGAGTTGCAGGGTCACGTCAATCCATTGTTTTCGCCGGTTGTTATCAGATACAGAGTCACATTAGGACAATGTTTATGCAGCAATGTTGTATCAAAACATTTTGTCTGCAGCTCGTATGCAGTTGCTTGTCATGTGAGGACATTGGGTTGCAGCGAGTAGTAAGTAGTTTGAATCTTGTAACTTAAATCCAAATTACAGAGTCATATCAGAATATTGTTTATTTTAGCTTGTGACGAGACTCAGAGTCAAACTAGTACACATCTTTAGTAGCATGTAACGACATGAAGGGTAACTGCAGGACATTAAATGAGTAATTCTCTTCTTGCATGTCTACCATATATCGATGTATGAATCTTATAGGTCATACGCCCTTTAAAACTCATCCACAATATCATTATCAAAGGAAAGTTACTTAAGATACCAGCAATGGTAAAAGTAAATCTTAGATATTCGTTTTCTTTTAGAATAAGAGATGCCTAGACCGTTTGCAACGCATTCTCTTAACAAATGGTATTATTGTACTATTCATATATATATTTGGTATCCTAAATGACTTATGAAGAGGTTCAAGTCGATTGCATAAGTAGTTTGCGTAAAGCATGTCGCACATAGTTATTCATTTAGTGCGAATATGTCGAAAACCGTCACACTCCGCTTTAGTATGTTCTTATATTAAACTGAAATGCTAGTAAATCATAATTGGAATGCATTTCCCCCTTCGCCATTTTGGCCGCTTTTATATTTTTACTGACGCCAGTCATTATATGTTATGAACCAATCAAAAATACAAATAGGCAATGGGTTATTGTTCAAATATCTGTCTATAAAATTAATCTGGGTTGAATTGTTGTGGCTTTGCCGACGACGAGTCGATATACAAGTCGTCATCCGGGCAGTTGTTGTACCATACAAAACCTGGCAATGGGAGATGTCTTACTTGGTCAGACAGTAATCCGCCCTAGCAAAACAGGTAAGGTAAGTTTTTCTCGTTTGGAAAATATTAGGGAATGGGCAGTTGTCCTACAGATAATGACTTCGGAAACTTATGGCATTATGTTATATTGATTTAGCGAATGCTCACCCAAACCCCTTATTGGTATATATATTTAATCGGAATTTGGGATATAAGTGAACGGACAAGACTATACACGTTTTCGCCTTTTTGCAAAGTCAGCATCTGCTTTTGACAAACCTATTTTCAGACTCAAGACTCAAGAAAGACCCAATCTTGCGGTGGTCGTTTCAGATAAACCTTACTGAGTATAAAACAGACTGATATATTTGACCTTTTGCATAAAGGTAATATATTTTTATCATTATTTATGTTGTGAGTTTTGATTGGTATAAACATCACGAGAAGCATATAATAATATTACAACAGGCGTATCAGTGTTTCGTTTTGATTTGCAGGATCTCTCAATATAAACATTGTATTTCCACAGCATGGGTTGGTGTTAAATTACAGGATGATCAAGTCTGCATTTCGCTAAACTGTTCATACACTGAGGTAAATAAACAACTTCTAATTTGTGATTTTTTATCGAATTGTCTTGCCATTGCACTTAAACTGTGTCTTCTAGTGAAGTTTTTGGTTTTTATTCATTGGGGACTTAATATTTGTGATGTAGCAATAAAATTGAGGAAGACATCTAAAGTTGGATAGATTGAGATGCGGCAGATTTAAGGTTGGAGAAGTTTAGAGAGTGTCCGACCAAGACCATTTTCAATGTTGCTGATAATCAGGCTCGTCTTTGTATTGAATGGTATAAGTGACATATCGCCTGTTTCAATCCAAAAAGCCGTAAGTGCCCCTTTCAAAAAGGGAACTTACGGCTTTTTAGGATCGAAACCGGCGATATCCTGTTGAATCTATAAACATTAACTAGGACAACTTACTATCAGGCTTAAATAACACGCCAGTCATCCCGGTGTATTCAAAACTTGTATTGATTGCCACGTGCATGATAAATGAAATAACTTTTGACGTAGGCCAACTTTGCATGCAGATAATGACAAACGATTAATTCATTGCGTGTTCCTCTTCGGTGTAATCTAATATTTTTTTGTCGTTCTTTTATCTTTAGAGTCAAAGGAATTAAAATTAGATGTTAAAATGTCATGTCATTTAAGTTCAATTGCCAAAAAATTACTCCCATTTCCAGAAAAATAAAACCAATACAGACAGTCATTAAAGTTTTTAATCTGATATGTATCCATATAAATCCAACAAAACACCGAACGTCTATGTTCCATGCTATTGGCACTTCAATTTTATATCCTAAACAGATAGTCTTTGAGCGTGTTAGATACATATCTAGTCACGTGCAATAAACTAAATTATCCCAATGCGCCATGCGTAGTAGGTACAGTGAGGAAACTAATCAAATTGAAACCGAAATGGAAATAAACCGGATACGAATCGACGGCATATCGAATCTGCATCACGGGTTTCGGAGGATAAAGCGTTCAAACTGCTTTAAAACTTTCCAAATCACCATAGTGAGCTTTATAAAAGGCATTTTTGTGCTTGAGAGAGCTTTATACCGGTTTGTACGTTATAGAACATCGTTTCTTTTCGCATCTTTTCGACATAATTATATACTTGTGTTGAATTATTTTCATCTAACCACAATTAGAGCTACAATAATAGTGTCAACGATATGTTTTATTTAATATTCTGTAAAACTTATATTAGGATAGGATTTGTGTTGACTCGAGTTAATTATTTTATGATATTTGCAAACATAAGCCGAGTGAAATTGTCAAGGTCTATTTCTCTAATAAGTTACATTGCAGACAAATTAGCCGATATTGCACTAACCGCAACATGATGTATTTCTGTTTTCTGAGTTCAATCCGCATATAATTTATTGCCATATGCATACGAATGAAACATGATAGTACCTGCTTCCATTATGCCAACACTGCATGTTAAAGTAGTGCCGTGTGAACATCTAGAGCGGCGTCATACTAGCATCATTAAACATGATTTATATTATGATTTCGGAAAGCCGAAGATTATTTTAATATTTCTGTTACGTATTTCGTTAAAATATTTGAAGCAAAACCAGTTACAACCGACAGTTTTCAATTTGGCGGCGAAAGGGTTAAGGATATTGGAACATGTACACCATGTAAACAACACGCTTTTAAAAAAAGCAAACCATTATCCTGCTGATCACAATTATGGAATGGAAGAAGTTTAATATAACATGTCATTCGTGGGCGAATTAAAACTTTAACCCTTTCCTCCATAAGAGCGTCCCTGATCGCTTCTTAAACTGATGACTTTTGAACACAATGAAGGATATGAAACCTTTGCCCGTAACGAGAAAACTATACATTTTCTACAATGAGTTAAATGCAGTTATAAAACTAAGCATGTTTACTTTGCCGGGATTTTCATTTTTTTTCCTCAGATTCTTTTCTTATTGGTTAGCCTATACATAGCGTGCGTGGTTAAAGGTTAACACTGAAAAAGACGGGAGTAGACGCGGACAATAATCATATCACCAGAATGAAGACACACACTCGTTTTATTACAAAATAAGTTTACCTTTTGTACGCACTAAACCCTTTACTCTGCTACCTTCTTTAGACTTTTCCACAAGGAAATAATCTGATAAAGCTATACAAATCTATGCAAAAATAGTCTGCTTATTTTGAATTGCCTGAACGCATTGTAGTAAGTAGAGCATTTGCTTTGTGCGAGCAAATGCTCTATTCATACCATGCTTTAAATGGCCATAAGCCACAAGGGCGATAAGCGCTTATGTGGAGGAAAGGGTTAAACAAATAGTAGTATATGTACAATTCATAATACAAATTGAGATAATACTGATAATGATAAGCATATTGAAAACACATTACAAATTTAATACGTTAGTAATCGAGCAGCTTGTATTAAAAATAATCGTGGTGATTTATTTTTAATGCGCAATCAACTATGTTGTATATGTTACATTCGGTAAAGTGAAGTTGGTTCCTAGTGTCTAGTGTCTAGTTTCGTTTTTAAAAAACGACACTGGCAACTGGAATCTAGTTTCGTTTGTCAAAAACGACACTGGCAACTGGAATATAATCGTATCCACAACGTTTGTAGACACTGAAAATAACCGATTTAGACGTTAATAATAAGATTGCCTCTTAAAAACAACCTTTGGTAATTTTAAGCAAAATGTCAATAATGTGTGCCATAGCACAGTTTATCAAGGGCATAAACACAGACTTGTTCTTTTATATAAAAGCTGCAGCTTTTGCTTTAATTCGTTATTTGCATGTTTTGTTTTGTATAATTATCGCCGTTATGAGCAAATCTGGTCTCATATTTAAATTGATAGAATGATAATATCATATTTTAATGGACCCAACGCACTTTTAACGTAAAGATATTCCTGTAAGATTATTCTTAATCAATTCACAAGGGATGTTTAATAAGGTTATTAGCCACAAAATCTATACACCATAGTAACCAGTTTATACGTAGTGTCTACTAAAGGGACGATTGCAAACAGCTAAAAAACCAGATCAGAGGACAATTCCATATAGCGTTTGAAGCGCAAAAGAGTTCACTAAATATTTTACAACCAATTTCAAGTCAGTGAAAGTTTGACGAATATGTTAGCAAACCTATTTAATGAAGTCCCATCTGGCAGTGTTTTAAACAAAAACAGGCAATAGCTGATAGCAAGAGATATGCTGTTTAAAATATTTGTGTTTTGGCATAAGCCCTTCTACCCTGACAAGCGACTTTTTGCGCTACTGTCACTGGTGTTGTTATAAAACATTATAGAAAATAAAGCATTTTCTCGCAACAAGAAAATCCTCCATTTCCTACTTTGATTTCGATTAAATTTAAAAACAGGCATTTTTCTTTTGCCTAGATTTCATATTTTCCATCAGATTGTTTACTAGTGGGTTAGACTTTAAATGGCTTGTAGAGGAAAGTGTTTAGCACACCATATTGAAACGCGATGCATACATGTTCTACAACATGCTGACTTATGATCTAGTGCATTTATTTAACACAGTCAAAACTTGGCATCTCGAATACGGTTAAATCGAATCCATGATCTAATCAAAACAAAAATCTAAATCCAAAACATTATTGTTTTGAATTTGAGTTGCATTGATATGAGTCCAAAATATCCAAGGCTCAAACTGAAATCGAACTTCGGGTAATTCTAACTAAAAATGAAAAAAATAATCAAGTCAACTCCGACATTACGCCCGGCTGTGATTTGTTTACAACCTAGGTGGCACGATTCGTGATTTGAACATGTACTGTATATACATCTGCAATGGAGCGAAATGCCGACAGATGGGTGCCCTGGACAATTTGCTTAACCAAGTCTAAACCGCGGTCGTTGTACTAGGACACGTCGGAATCTTACAGCTTCGATTGAATTCTGCATCCAAGGAACATCAATTCAATTTAAATGGGACGAAACTTGATTTGGTCGATACTGTTCTACATTAGGACGACATAATTAGGTTAGGACTACTTTGATCTTCTGATTTTGAAACCGATCTCGGCCAAATGTTAGTGCACTAGATTACTCTATGAGTCCGATATATGACGTGATGCGTTCATGTTTAAGCTGTGTATGTACAGCATCTACGACAAATTCACAAACATTAGCATTTTAAATTAGTAAACGAACTTTAAACATAATAAGTATGCGTACTTTCCCTTTCCCCCACGGAAGCGCCATATGATTTTGTCGAATTCTTTGATGGTGGATTTGTTCAAAATCAGATTGTGGGGGAAAGGGTTAAACGTAATAAGCATATATGAACAAAGACAGATTTAAAACGTATCAATGGTCAATTGACGGATCGCCGAACAAACGCTTGACCAATCTGATATCGCCGCTCATTAACTTCCGCCATTTTCTCCGAAATTTGAGCGTTGTTCGTTTTGTAAGCAAAGGTGTTATATGATGCATTTCTCAAATGATGAGAGGTGCTGCTTGGGAAAGTGTAGCTCAGAGACGGTCTATACAGTCGCCATATTGGAACCTGCAGACAATATGGCGTCTGTATAGACCACTTACCCTGTCGAAGATGATAAGAGTAATCTCCCTTGATTTAAGTGGACGCGGCTTCGGGTGCTTCAGCGATCCGTCCGTTATTTAGTGAAAGCCTAGGCTCGGCTTTCACTTATTTAAACATATTGAGCTGAGGTCGTGCTAAAACTCTGAATTTCAACTTCAGATATTAAACACAAGTTTGTTGTCAGTGCCACTGCACTGAAACATTGGCTGCTTGCGAAACAATGAATGTTACACTGGTAGTAAACGTTTTAGAGCAGTGACACTTCAAATAAATAAAAAAAAATCAGAAATTCAGACTCTCTAGATACATTGTAATTCATTCTGCC
This sequence comes from Macoma nasuta, assembly GCA_032359355.1. Lineage (NCBI taxonomy): Eukaryota > Metazoa > Mollusca > Bivalvia > Cardiida > Tellinidae > Macoma > Macoma nasuta. Next base: position 5,015 of record JAULCE010752071.1, on the reverse strand, counting down.
GTTTTTGTTTTCTATTGAGTTCGTTTCAAAACATATCTATATGTAAGCATTGTGCGAAACTATACAGTCATACTTCGTTGGCTCTAAGTTGCAGGGACTATTTTGATAAGCCTTAATTACCGGAAATTCGAAGTTCGAATCAGATCAAAACTGTTTGAGAACCAGACTATGCCACGTTGCACTTTACCCGGTCTACCAGCCAGAAACAAGCGCAACAAGATCGTTCCCACGCAAATCCGGAGTAAAATGCCGGTTACTGAGTGCCAGCCAAATTACGACGCTTTCTTCATATCCTGCCCCCTGCAGGAGAAACAATCGTATTGATCGTATTTCCTCTTAACATTTTGACACCTTTTACGCATGACACGGTTGCATAGATGTTAAACCTGAGTGTGTAAAGCTAGCGGCCACACGATGCAGAATCCTAAATACAGGCCGTAGCTTTATGTAGATCATAAGTAATGGAGAAACTCCCATGAGAGCTTTCTGAATTACGCTTGACCTGCATTAAGTTCAAACTGTCTCTTAGTCTGTACATATGGGTTATAATTTTCGAAGTGATCGCGATAGAGAGATTGTACTATACATATCTGCAAATATTTAATGGACAATTTTACTTGTTTCGTTTTGATTCGCTGCTGGTTTGGTTAGGATTAAAGGCGTTTGCGGTAGCTACAAATCTCGGGTCTCGCGAGAGTTACGTAATACCGTTGTACGAGCGTTTCACACATGTTAACATTGTTTTAAATATTTTTATAAATATGTGTTACTTGTTACCTGATTAATTAAATGCAATGTGAAAAATGCATATGCATTTTTATCATTGCACCTAATTAATCGTTTTATGAGTGTAATGGTAAACGGTTTCATATGGTTCTAAACCGTAAACAAAATGTGAATTTGTCACTAGAAAAGATTCAATCAAATCTTAAAAATATCGGCTACCACTATTTTGATTTCATATTTCAACAAGTATTTGTATGGTCTTTCAAACTACCAGTTTAAACAAAATCTATTATTTTGAAACAAAACATCACCCTTACTGCCGCAAACGCCTTTAATGGGCAATTTTACTCGTTTTGTTTCAATTTGCTGCTGGTTTGGTTGTTAGGATATAGCATGGCGTAGGATCCTGTTCAAAACCCTCTGAAATCGCATGATGTGCTTTATAAAGCGCATCGTGTGTTTTTGTTTAATTTAACCAATAGTAACCAATGTCCCTCCGGTAACGGTCTCGAGCTTTGATTCAGTACTGTTTAAGATCTGACACGAGTTGTCGTTTGAGATAAGCTTTTCTTAAACGAGTCTAGAACAAATGTTATTAAGCGAGTCTCTATATAACTTCTTTACACATTATCCGATTTTCAGAATTCTTTGACTGTTGTAATTCATGCAACGAACTTTATATGTTAAGGTCAACTTGTATTTTGGTGATGGTTCCCTTTAATAACATTTTATTCTAGAAGAGATAAAGAAAAGCCTATCATAACGACAAAGAGTGTCTCAGTATTTCTTATCTTATACATGTGTAAGGTAAGGACATTCATGAGAGTTGTATTGACCCGGAAACAACGACTGGATTGCGATGATTACCTAATTCGTCATCGTATTTGATACGTTTTCTGTACACCGTTAAAAAAGCAAACCGTGAACACCTATTTGGGTATGGCAATTTATCTCGCATGTAATTCACCACAGGATACTAACGCGTTGAAGTGTCCAACCGTTGAACACAGACATGGCTATCTTGTAGTAAATGTGTGAGTTCATGGGTTTATCTAACTCGATTTATGATCGTTAGAAGTATTGATTATCGACTTAGCCCTTTCACTTACCCCGAACGATAATGTCGAATGCAAACAGCTTAGAACAGAATGAGACGCCGAGCAACTCTCCTCCGGATCAAAGCCGTTTGACACTCGGCCTATAGTTTGGTAAGTTAACCTTTAGCCTGCCATTCACAACTGGGGTTATCTTTCAAACAGCTTGTATCCGGATCAGACGCCGAGTAACTCGGCGTCTGATCGGGAATTCAAGCTGTTTGACACTCAAACAATAGTTTCACCAACTAAGTAAATCCAACAACATTTAAAATTGAACAGACGACAATTTTAGTAGACGACAATTTTAACAGCGGGCAAAGAGTTAAGTTTGCAGGCAAAACATTACGCATGTGCATAATTGCTCCCGGTTGTGAAGGGGTTTACAACGACCGTTTATGGCAGCCCGTTGTTTAACCAACCTCCTACCACCACAGCCATAAATAGTATCGATGACATGCTTATCATGTGACAATATCGTCTGACAAAATGCACGCTAGAATTCTTTTGTTGCTCTGTAATTTGTCACAGGATTAACCCCTTCACTGCCAAGCATTTTGTGCCCATGCGCACTATTTGTTCTATTTCCAGTTTAGACTTCACACACTCCCTCGACCTTTGGTAAACACAATAGCCGTTTGGTCAACCAGCTTGGATTCAAATGAGACGCCGAGTTTCTCGGCGTCGCATTCGGATCCAAGATTTGCATATTTTCCTACACTCTGGGTAAGGCAGTGAACGGATTAATGTGACATGTCACTGCTACTTAACAGGCTAAAACCTTTCCTCCACATGCTATGTCTGAAATTATCCGAGCGGAGGGAATCTGACGAAAAATATGAAAAACTAGCCAAAACAATGATGCTAGTTTTTAATTGTATTGAAATCATTGTAGGAAATGAAGCATTTGCTCGTAAGAAGTTTAGAAGGTTTTGTATAAGGGGAACTCCCTATTTATTAAGATAAATGATATTCATACTTACTTCAGTTGCTTTGTGATGTCGTCTTCTCAAATTATCGTCTGCTTCATTTTTTAAACATCGTCAAATGTTTTTTAAATTTACGGAACTTTTTGTCTGAGTTTCAAACAACTTGTATCTAGATCAGACGCCGAGGTATTCGGCGTCTGATCTTGATCCAAGCTGTTTGAATATTCATCGCAGCCGTGAAATGCATGCTAAGGGTAATGCGGTTCTAGCTATATGATGTTCTCGGCGTAAGTGCTTGCTTAACTCTTTGTCAATGATCATGTATGTTGCAAATAGTCTCATAGTCTCATTAAATTAAATTGAATTGAATTAAACTTTGAAAACTTCATTGTCTCCAAACCAAACTCTGCCAGATAACTTTATCACCATACTTGTTTTGTTTTCAGGGCATTTTAAGTGGCAGTGAAAGTATCACGGTGTTGTTAAATTCAAATTTCCCATCTTGTAAACGCTCATTCATTAAAAAACCAAAGCGTCTACGCTAATGTAATTATTTCTGCTAATAAAACACGACAAAAACGGAAACGCTGACAGAAGAAACGCCGTAGGTTATATATAAAATGAAACTGCTGAGACCATAAGGGATCGCATGCTTGGCGTTAGACCAATTATCGATGACGTCATGCTATTCGTCGGTCAGGGTAGCAATTTTCATGTTATTTGTATTGCGGCTGCTGACATTACTTGAGCTTCGACGTTGGAAGTTTCTCTTAAAATTTGGTGGTTTCTGGGTGTCCAACACCTTGGACCGGATCAGACGCCAATTTACTATAAGAAATGACTTGATGTATGACGTTGGTGCATGTAGTTTCGCTTAATGTGTAGTGAAACTATTTTTGTGTGTCAAACAGCTTGAACTCGGATAAAAAACCGAGTTACACGGCATCTGTTTCGGATCCAAGCTGTTGGACTATTTCACCATGATAGCAATTACAGTGATACGAGCTTAACTGGTATAAGTGTCTTGTTGCCCAAATTACAAGTAAATCTCGAAGTTGTTAATTTTGGCCTTCAGTCTTGCATTAAATTCACGACAGCTTAGTTATATTATGGTTGCCTGTTTAGTGTTAAGGTCAAGGGGCTAATCTAAGACGCTCATAGATTTCTAGGCAATTCGAAAGTGCTTGTTGAATTTTGTTTCCAAAAGCAGACAGCCCTTATATTAAAAACAAACTTCGCTTCGAAACATTAATTAGTGCATATGGTGATAGCCAATATTCTTGAGAAACCTGGCAAGATGTATTATTGACGATGTCATTTGGTAATGCCGATAGCTAATTTTAAAATATTTACTGTATAGACACGGCCTTATGGGTCTATTTATCGAACGTCTTGAAACGAGCAAATACTACATTTATACAATGATTTCAAAACCATTAAAAACCGGGATTGCCTTTTGTCTAGATATTCACATATTCACAGGATACTTTCAAAGTCGACAAGTCAAACAACAGCATATATCGTAAAGATTTAATTCGTATTAATATGACATGTATATTTTTTTTAAACAGAAAACTGTCTGTGTCTCTGTTCAGGAAAGCGATATATTAATTTCGTGTTGCTTCTAAAACCACGTACGTGCGATTTTACAAGTGGTATTCGCTTGTGTGATGACAGGGTGGTCAGCGAAAGCCCACAACGGAAGGAGGACGTCGACTGTTCCTTTTTTGCCCGTTCTATCGTGTCCTTTATGGTTCTCTACATTACTCTGACTTCATATAAAACATCGAGTACATTTGTAATTGGCGGAACCAGCAAATGACTTTCCTAGTATATGAATATGTTTACATGTATTTTACAACTCTTTAAGCCATCACTTACGTTGTGAAGAAGTCAGACGGGAATAACGCTTTTTTGGACTGTTTGTCCAGATGGTTTTTTTGGGGATAAAAGTGAGGTTGTGCGCTCCTAAACCGGTCCCCCGGTGGCGTTTTGTCACTAATCGTGACAAGGCGATAAATCCTTTCTTCATTTCCAGTTCATGTTTGTCATGTGTGTCTTCTCTGTTTGTGTTTGTGGCGGTTTTGTGTACGCATTTTTTGCCATGACACGATACTTTATGTTCCACATCACTGTGTTTATATAATATTGATGTAGAACATTTCTCTATTCATTGAGTTTACAGTGAAAGTTGTTAATATGTGGTTTATCATGATACATTTGTATTTAATATGCGTTAAAAAAGAACATTCCCGATGATATTACC
>JAULCE010751960.1:0-14525 GCA_032359355.1 Macoma nasuta | reverse complement strand
CTCTCGTTAATGACTGATCCTCGATCAACTGTCTGTGAAGACAGTTGATCGAAGATCAGTCATAAACGGGATAACCGACAATCAAATTGACCAGTGAATGGTATCTAGATAGTAGTCAAGTATTCTTTCGGCACCATTTTATCCGGATCCTTCTTGCGAGTTAAATGCTATCTTTAAAAAAATTACCTTATTCCCTCGTCGATGTCATACTTTTCGCTCAGAACGTACCTTTTAGACCACGTGATTCGCCACCGTGTAATTTGCATAATCACAAATATTGATAAGGAAATTAAAATTTAAGGAAAAATATGAAATACTTATATCATTTTTACGTTTGAAATGACCTCAATTACAAAATGTTATCGATTTTAGCCTAACGATATATTAGAACTTTAACTGACTGACTTAACTTATTTTGGGGCCAAAACATGCACTATAGGTATAATAAATTATGTTTCAATGACAACCGTCCATTTACCATAAGTAAACATGAAAATACAAACTTCTTGAATATCTTGGCCAGTTTTAAAGATAAAAGGATAAAAATTGTACCAAAATAGAGCTGAGGTGTTGCTTTTCAGATAAGCGATATTCTAATGTTAATTTACTGATTTGCATATTAATGAATATTAATGAGTTCATCAAAACTTGAAGAAGATTTATGATAAATATGTATTCGTATAGCCTCCGGACTGACCTCTTTTGATACCACCCCCATGAATAGTAGCTATAAGGCATCTAAAAGCATAAGCTGTATGATGTATATCATAATTTGATCTAAAACAAGCACAAAACGTGTATTTATTATGTTTCTATAGCAACCGTCCTTGCATGAAATCTACAACTTGAAAATGAAAATTTCTCAATATCTTTACATGATTTGGTGCTACAATGGTCAAACTGTAATCAAAGGGACACTTGGGTGTTTTACCTTCATAAATGAGTGCGTGTACGTCAGACTTTTTTTCAAATAAACACATTAAAGTTTATAGATTTTGTTTCCATGGCAACCATCCCTTTATGTAAAATAAAATAAAATAAATAAAGGATAAATATAAAAATCCCTCAATAAATTGGTAATTTTGGTGCTTGAATAATCATAATGATCCCAAAATGGAGCCGACGTGTTTACCGTCAGGCAAGAACAATTTAAATGTAAATCAAATCATTTACATACTAATTAATTATATGCTCACCAAAAAGTGAAGACATTTATCAACTATTTCCTGTTATGAAACCGTAGTGCATGAACTATTCAAATTCTAGTTTATTGCCATTTTCCAGACCTTTGGTTGATTGTTATTGCTTGTTTTAGGAAAATAAAACAATATTATATAAACAAAATTATTACAAAATGCTTTCATGACAACCATATATTTCAGGTGATTGGACAGATGAACGCAATATCTCTTGTAAATTGTAAAACCTAACTAATCAAAAGTTTTATGCAAAAGAATAGCTTAGATGTTTACCTTAGGTTTAAAGTTATTCTGTCTTAATAATTTTATTTACATATAAAGGAATATTCATTCGAAAAACAACTAAATGTGCTAAACCTGCCAAACTGCTCAATTTCTGCCATTTCGCTGAGACTAAATATCTTTTTCTGGACTACTCCAGCGAATATTGCTGTTACACCAACATTGACCATCACAATTGGGGCAAACTACCATAGTGTATCTTGCCTCTACCCCACGTTGAAAAATATGTGGATACGCTCCTCTCTAAGTAGCTTGTCCATCACCCATAGAATCTTTCGAAGGAACATGCTACACCAGCATTATCTTAAACATCCGTTTTGTGGAAGCTAGTCTGGGATATCTTGCCCCTTTCCTGACTTAAATGACATATTCACCACACTGACTATTATCGAAAGGAGATGCTACCTCGCGTTTCTTGCCTCCAACCATAAGCACCATGTTGCCCTCAGCCCCATCCTATGCATCATCCAAGAGACACGCTATCCCAGGTTACCTTGCCTTCATCCCTGCCCTGAGCATTCAACTAGTGCTCCCCATCTAGAACATCCTGTCGGGGGAAAGCTACCCTTAGGTACCTTGCTCCTCTCATCGAAAGTGTGATCACCGCTAAAGGGACAGGCAATCCTTAGGCATCTGGCCCCAATCCTATCAACCATTCTATCTTGACAATCATGTGTTGGTATGCTACCACAGGGCATCTCTCGTGACCATCATCCTGAACATACATTGAGTATCATATTTCACATGAATAATTTGCCTCGAATACCCACCTTAAACCGACATCATCCAATGGACAAGCACCTGTGGAGTATCTGACTCCCGACCTGACGATCATCCAAGGATTATGCTACACCAAGGTAGAATGTCCAGCCCTATCTAAAACATTTTGTAGTGTCATGCTTTACAGGGGTATCTCACGTCGCATTGTGACCATGGTGTTGACTGCAAACGTCTCCTTAGTCGCTTGTCCCCACCCTGAGCGTCATCCAAGGACCATGCATCTCCAGGTACCTTGCCGCGCAGCCTAAACATCCCTTTTTGGGAAAAGCTACCCCAGATTACCCCGGATATGTGGGTTTAAAATAAGTGCGGCACTGGTTTTGAAATTTCCAACACATCTTGGGGATCTTTATATAATAATTAGTATGCAAATTAGTTAATTACATTTAAATGACTCTTGCCTGACATAACAAACCCAGCCCAATATTTGGTACCATATTGACTTTTCAAGCGCCAAAACTTCAAATTAGTGATGATTTTGTATTATATTCATTATCTAAATCCAACCATTTGTTGCCATGGAAACATGAATTATATTATACAGTCCACATTTGGCTATAACAACCTCATTCAGTAAAAAAGGTTTTAAGATGTACATGAGCTAGGTGCTTATCATGTAATCGATATCAGTTCAGCGCCTTATTTAATGTCTTTTTAAGATAAAACCTCTTCTTTGATAATCTTATAAATATTCATAAATATGCAAATTAGATAAGTTACATAAAACTACTCTTACCTGAAGGTAAAAACACCCAGGTCCATTTTGACTATTATATCACCAAATATTGGCGAGGTATTGAGGAATTTGCATTGTCATGTTTTAGTATCTATGATTGGACGGTTGTCATGGAAACACAATCTTTACCGTGTGTGTACATGTTTTGTTACAAATATAAGCTTAATCATTCAGCTTATAATCTGAGATGCGTTTTAGCTGGTATTTACGAGTTTTATAAAAATGCTTAGTTCAGAGTCTGTATGTAAATTAGTTAATTCAAAGAAAAAATACTTATATTTTCAGACCAATACCTCCGCAACATTTTGATACCATTTTTATCGATTGAACACTAAAACTGACTTTATAGATTTTTTTCTTTCATAGAATATCATAAAGGCACGATTGTCATGGAAACGTAACTTACTATACTTACGTGCATTTTTGGCACCAAAGCAAGCCAAGTAAGTCAATGAAGCTAATGAGATGTATTTTAGCTCAAATTCAATTATAATTTTCAATTAAGGTTAGATTTACGGTATAAAGGGTCTTAGCGTTTGATATTTTTCTCAACATTTTGATCTTATCATTAATATTCATGAGTATTTAAGTTCGCTAACAAAATTTAATCTATTCAGAAATGTATTCAGAAATGAAGGACGATGTCTTAGCTCCTAGGTACCAGTTTGATTATGATGATATCTCAAAAACTGACCCAGACATTAACGAATTTTCACTTTAGGGGTATGCTCTGTGACCTTGTTGACCTTTGACCTCATTAGACCTTATCTCAGCCATGACAATTTTACATCCCCCATAGAATTCAATGGTAACATACACTAGATTGATATAACATGGATGTAATGCATTTAGGTCGTCACATTTTCGGAATCATAGGTAGACTGACTTGATGCAACATCAGAGAAGAAGCATTTGATCTTGATCAAAGTCTTTGCACTTTTCTTATAATTAGTCATTTCACTATTGCTAACGACTCACTATGTGTACCACTAATGACCCTTCTATATGACTCGATTCTAAATCAGGGTCTAGTACTCATGTTATACAGAAGAAAAATCTATAAAATTATGACGACGATTCATATATAATGTTAACACTACAAATGATCGAGTTTTCAAGTTTCACTAAATGTGCAATAAGATTTTTTGTTTCAACCCGAGCATTAGATAACTGTGATTTGATTGTAATATAATTACAAAAAATATTGTTAAAGCATGCTTATTGGTTGCTTTCATATGAAATATGTGGACGTTGCATAAAGTGTACATTTCAAATCGGGTTACACACTGTTAACAGCCTCAGAGAATAACACGCTCTACTCTTTGCATTACAAATCGTATATATCACGAAAAGAGATCGCATGGAAGATAAAGAAAGAGAGCAGACCCTGAATCCGTTCTAATCTTCAAATGCCTGTTTTCTCATGACCCTGACTATATTATTTTTCTATTGTAGACCTGAAAAGATTCCGTTTGCAGGACGAGTTCATAGCCATTAGAAAGCTAAATCAAGCCAGAATATAGATATTGGATTGCGCATAAGGGAAAGGAGCTTATTGAATTTGCAAACAATGTAAACCCATACCAGACAATGTTCCTATAAAACTTGTGAAAGAGGTAATGTAATTGCTTAAGTTCTGTATGAGGTTTTGTGATTGTGACATGTCAACAAGTGTACTGTGGCTTATCGTGTGCATCACTGTTTATAGTTTTTCGCTTCTGTAGTTAACCCCATTTTCTCGTGGCGTATCACACATACGGCGAGTGAACAGTTTATGATTACAAGATTCATTATTCATCATAAAATTGTTCTCCATTTCATTGTCATTGGAAACACCACAGGTTCAGACCTCATTCTTTCCAAAAAGTTTTAAATGATTTGTGTGCTGACTAAGCAACACAAAAAAACCAGGATATTCATCTATCGGTGTTCCGCACAATCTTTTTTTCCCACCTGCTTCTAGCAAATCCAGACAGCTGCGAAATATCTTGCAGATGGGACGTATGGCCAACCATAAACTGTATAAAGGTCAAGTGCTTAGTAGACACGTTCTTTACAAAATCTTCGATCTAAAGTCGGAGAAAAAGCTCCTGAGCAATCAAGTCCGATTGCATACTCTAACTAGATAAATCGAACAGGTGAAAACTGGTTTAGATGTAAGTTCAAATGGTTTGTTAGAACAAGAAAATTCCATACTATTGTTTTTAATGATCTTTAATTATGTTCTGAAATGGGCCCTGTTGTTCGACGTTGATTCGATGTAATTAACCGATATAATTAATTCGATGTTAATTCGATGTAATTAATTCTTATCTGTGTATCCATCAGTCATCTCGTTTATTTAGATTCAAAAGGTCCAATCACACAATACCAATTTATTACTCCTGAGATGCGCTGTACTAAATTAATTGATGGGCGATAATCTACAACGCCGTACTTATTTTAAACTTTATGACTCTTAGCTTATAGAAGAGAACCCTGTTCTGCTAGAGCGACCGGGTAAAATAGGATCCGGGTATACCTTCAAATATCAATATCGTCTCTATTGTGCCCTTTGTTCCTTTTTTAATATTTATACCTATGTCAGCAATTGATTATAGATTGACTTTACATATATGAGAAATAATCATAGTAACACGCCGATCTGATTCAACGCATTGACTGTATATTGCCGGTGCTCAGAATATTGTTTAATTCATTAAGCCCCGTCGGGTCACACTATTTACTAAAAATACGGTTTATTGCGTAGTCAATCCTACACAAACGAAGTCACAATCTAATTGACACTTAGTACGCTCACCAATAAAACCCGTTCACTGACGAATGTGCACACTATACTAATGCAAATATCCAAGACATCGTAATGATAATAATCTTATAGATTATTATCTTCACTCAACAAGGTCTACATAACACACTCAGAGACCGTCGCGGCATTATGATAGACATGGTCTAATCACTGACTAATATCCAAACAAAGTGTTGTAGATCGCGTTCAGGTAGCAGGGTTTCACGAGAAGCTTGGTCTAGTATTGATATTGTCTGTTGTGACTGTATTCATTTGTGTAGTCTATACCATGGTCAAAGACCACTGCTTGAGCGTATGATTAATAACGATTGTACACGCACGATACACGCACGAAAGCGTAGACCATTAGCAAGTTTTACAAGTTTTGATTATGTTGTTAACAATGAGTTTCAAAAGGAGTATGTGGTAGACTTGTTGCAATGCCTGTTTTGTTTGCACATTGTTTTATACTCTAGTTTAGAGGCGAAACTAATTTACATAGGATGCATTACCTTAAAGTGGATGGAGCGCAGACGATCTACAATCATTCATGCCAGCATAACGTAATGCTATGCTCGACTAGCAAAGCTAGCTGAGCAATGTTAGACCCGTAGCGCTCCAGTCAATCTAATTGCTTTAAGGTATGGGCTACTAAGTGCAATACTGTTTACCCCTATAACAAAACGCAATGCTTTGTGAACAGTCACCTTGAAACAACTAGATGCAACTCAAGCATTCGCAGAATTATATCGAATCAAATTCTGCCGAAACGATGTAGTCATAGTTATGTTCTACCAGATCTTGACTTTAATTTGTTGGCTTTTCCCAAGCTCTCCGGAGCTCTTTTGTACCCGATATAAATTCTGTAAAAGGGTGATCCTTCAAAAGCAAGAAAGCCAATTCATATAGAGAAAATTGCAGACTCGGTTTTATTGAGTCTGTTCATGAGTAGGAATTAAAGATGCAACACTACTCACGCCCCCTAGCACCTAGCATGTTTGTTGAATTATAGAGTATGCATTTAATTCTACCAATGTCAAAAAATAAAAATTATGTTGTTTTATTCTTCATGCACATACTGTGCCTCAAATCCAACCGCCTGACATATTAGAATAATATATACAAAGAAAAAGAACCTTTCGAATCAACCTACAAACATATTATAAACCGGCGTCGCCGTTAACTTTGTTGCGACCGTTAAAAACCCGATATACTTCGGAAATGTTCAAATTATAGTAGGGTAAGCCCTATTATAATGCAATAATTCTTGAAATTTGAAGTTAAGTCGGTTACTCTTTTTTAAGCGGAACCACTGTTCCACTAAAACTGCGTAGTTAGGCTCTCGATTCGAAAATTAAAACTGTTCGTATTTTTATTGCTTGCAAGAAATCGAGCCAGTGAGTCGTCATTGCTGTGTTTTTTTTATTGAGGTATGCGATTCATATAATACCAACTTCAAGCAAACCGCACCGAGATTTACAGAATATAAAAATCTGTCACAAATCTACCCCTGCTTCAACCAAACTGCCAACGCTATGTCGTTCTTTTAAGCGCGCTCGGGTTTTCACACGCTTTACCCATCAAAAATTAAACATTGCAACAACATAAAATACACGATGATCAAATCAGACGAACACAAATTCAGTGAAAAGTTTTATTAAAATAGCTAAAATCATCCTGACGTTGCAGCGTTCTAAACCGGAACTTTTTTCTGTTTACACAGGCACAGCATAAAAGACAGCCGATTGCGGTCTGCTAATAAGTGAACGTAATTAAGACGTGGATAATGGTTTGGGACTGTTATAATGTAATTATTTGTGTAATGCAATCCAACTGTACGACGAATATATCGTTTGTTCACGCAAGTTAAAACATGCGCAATATTACACATACGGTGAATCGCAAGCTGAAAGTGCGACCTTATTATACGATGTTTAACGGTCGCAAATTTTGTCTCATTGACCAATCAGATTACAGGATATATATCGATAACATTATAAAAGGTTTTAAAATGAAATTGGCATATGGTTAATAAAGGGGCGTCAGCCATAATCAAGGATCCATATTCTAAATATAAAAGTACAGTCTACACTCTAACGTACGGTTATATAGTATTGCATCGGATTTCCTGACACTAATACTACTCAAATTATTGTTAATGATTATTTGTTTTAAGAATAGCTGGGTTATTTCTTTCCCCCCTCGCTGATATATAACTGTAGCAATCAACATGTGTTGTAATCTAAATACATGTACATCTAAATGATATAAAATTGACACAAGAATACGAATCTATGATCCTATCGTTGAAATAAAAAAGACGGTAAACGTTTATATTTAAAATGAAATTTGGCGAGAGATGCATTTTGTAGTTTCACTGAAGGAGAGTTACGAATATTTCGCTTATGTCATTTATAAATGATATACTGAGTAAACATCGGCCATAACTGTGTTGGCGAAGTCCATACTTGCAAAATACGTACGGAATACTTAATGATGTCGTACTCAGATAAAAGCAGGTTGTGAAACCGGGCCTTCTCATTAACGAGGGTCTACACTAACAAATGAAGACATCCACAGTTTTGACGGTCTACATTAAGCACATGAATACAGTCACAATTTCGACCATCTACACACACAAAGACAGTCACATCACCGTGATGATCATGATCTTAGAATTCTTAGTGACTCTTTATGTTATTCATCCTTGGTAAACGAGTTTCGCCTCAAATCTAGGATCTTAAGATATGCGCAGAAATTCAACAAAAAAAGTACAGAAACAAGCCTACCATATACTTCTTATGAAACTACCAACATAAATATCAAAATGACCTTAAAACTAAATTTAGCCTAAAAAGGTAATAAAGACATGTCACCTAAAACAAAACAAACTCTGTGCACCTGTAAAACAGTCCTCGCAGATAAACATTGACATTCAATAATTCAATCAAGATTGCACCTTTGTTCAAGTGTCTTAAGTCCTCATTTTTGAAAACATCTATTCCTTGTTGTTTCAACACAAAAATGCATTGCCTACATTCTTTTACCTTACAAAATGACCGGCTCTCAGGTAACACACCAACATGTGGCAAGTGTGTTGAAATCTTTACTATCACAAAGGATGGATATTTTTCAGAGGACCTAAAACGATGCATTATTCATAATTAAGTTACGGTATGCCAATGTTTATCGGTGAGGACTGATTTACAGGAGCACCAAATTTCTTTTGTTTACCTGCTTCCTTTATTGTACATGCGAAGAATGTAGCGACATCAGACGCCAATTAACCTTTCATTGAACATTGACCATTGGAACAGAGGGTTAGCGGCAAATGGTTTCGATTTCAGATCCCATAGCGAATAGCTAAAACAAATATAGTTTATGTCGTTTTGAAAACAAGTAGGAATTTGTTCTAACCTTCGCAAATGCTTTGACCTAAGGTCTTCCTAGCTACAAAGATCTCTAAACAAAATATCCCAAACTGTTCACGAATCGGACCTTTTTTTAAGTTGGATTTCATTTTTCAAAAAAACCCACAAATGATTGTGCTTGGATCCAAAATGTCTGTGCATAAGAAATATCTATACTTTAAAGTGTTTATTAGTCAGTTATCTACTCTGGGAAAGGAAACACGAACCTGCCTGACTATACAAAATAAATGAAGGATATTAATGATTCAAATAAACACGAAATTTATTCATATGTATCAAATTTATTTCAATTAATTAATACACATTTCAATGGTAGGATATATTTCGAGTTTGGTAAACATAATTTGACAATATTTAACGAAAGTCTTCGTTTTCAAAACAAGTTATAAGGTATTTTCATATGGGTATAAACAAACAAGTGCAATCGACACATAATCCAACATGTTTTATCGCACATGTATTTGATACATAATCAGGTGTTAAACTGGTAGCAATTTTATCTTAAATCAGACGCCGAGTATACTAGTCATTTTGTACACATTACACTGTAATTGATTTCGATGATTTCGACGAAAACACCACTGATTTAATAATAGTGGAGCAATTAATGCGTCATCATGGTGAGATAACTATCTCTTGCCTAAGGAGATCGTATAGGAAATATATACAGTATTAGAAACTCATAATTCGCCGTCTTATAATGCAAACAGAGCTAACGTAGAAAACATATCCTTATTACGTCTGTTTCAAAGCGACACCCTCTATCAAGTTATCAAAGATAACAGGTTCAACAGGCAAACAGCTCAGATCGAAATATGTAGGATCCGAATGTTTGGCCCTCTGACACAAACCCCCTGAAAAATATACAACAGAGAGTATCTTGAGCACTACCATGTGTAAAGGAATACGTTTACTTATATGTTTAAGATATCTGCATTCAATTTTTTCAACATACACAATTACAAATAGAGGAGTACCAGAACAGTCACTGCCTTTTCAAGGCAACACTTAATCCGAGACATCTGCCGTTCTTGTGATCGTGTATGGTTACATCAAGCTTCGCAATAACATGTTCAGAATAAGAAATCGCTATCCAAACATAAGTATTTTACAATATTTAATTAAACACTGAGACTACAACTAGAATTATTGTATATGTTTTGCTTCTAAGTTTCTTAAATATTCTTTTTGTCATCATTTCAAAACAGTATAAAATATCACCGTCTTTCACCATTTCAACCCCATAGGCGACTCAAATCACCATAACAATCAGTGCAGTCCCAATCATTCACCGCCTTAGAAAGCGGCGTCTGACCAGGGACTGCACTTTTTATTTAACAGATTTAGTCCGAATACCAGGGTTTCGGAAAAACCATAGCTATTTCATTATTTCTGCTATCTATTTCGTTTAAATATTTTATCAAAAATGGCACATACTTGGTTTGTAGAAAAATCGTCGACGTTCGTCAAAAAGCAGTTAACTGGCATGTCGGCAAATTTTACCCATGTGGTTTTTAAAGAAATCTTAGGTCTTAAACCACACATGTGCATTTTGTAGCTTGACTAAGTTTGTAAGAAGTAAAATTGAGAGATTAGGAAAGTGACAATAACATTTTGCCGAAACTACTTCGTTTGCACAATTACCTGAATTCTAATTAAATCTGAAATTGCTGCTTTAAATTTAAGCTATTAAAATGCATGTATTTATACGCGAAGAATACGATACAACATGTAATATGAAGTCGTGGCTTAGTTCGTTTCTCCTTTCCTGTCTCTTTCTCCATTTCTTTGTTTTTCTTTTTGGAACTGACATGCCAGTCCGTTTATTTTTCTACTCAACATAACATGTATTACTTTTGTCATATCTTACACACTTTTTTATTAAGAGAGATAATGATTGATAAAGATATACAAGCAATAATGAAAGAGTCATGTACAGTCGAATATTGATAGCTTGAACTCATCGGGACCCTCACAATTACTTCGACTTAACCGAAGTTCGAGCTAGACGAGTTTTCAAGACCAAGTACATTATGATTATATGTTGTACCTTACATCATGGGTTTAATAAAGCATAGTAGTCAAAAGGAATTTTTAAAGATTTTTTAAGGGTTAAAAATGATCGTCTGCAACTACTCTCAACTACATACCCGTTTATCTATATTGTGACAATAATTCTTTTAAAAAATGGATTGTGATAAGACACTGAGTATAACGGCATTGGATCCAGATCCAATCTATTCAACACTCAAAATAATTGCAAAAACAATTAAGAAGACGGGACCATGTTTAAGATCAAAACCTGAAAATCGACAATTCTTCACTTAAAGGGGGGTTCCATAAAACAGGAAATATTTTTTGAAGTTTTTGTAAAAAGTGCATGAAATGTTTGATAAACACCTATCATGGAGTAAAAATGATGTTTTTAGAAGTTGGTGTCAAATTATCAGCATTTGCGAATTATGAAGGCTTAATTATTTTTTGCTCGGAATGCTTTTAATATTCTACATCGACACTAGAAAAAATAGAACCACGTCATATTAGCTAAAGAGGCGATGTATGTGTAGAATACAATGACAAAATTCTAAATATAGAATAGCAAAAATACAAAAATGTACGCCAAAGCCATATGAGCCGGCCAAATCGTGATTTTTTGACACTTCACGCAGTAATAAATCGTGGCAAATGTTTTATAAATAGTTATATAGGTTTTTTAAACAATGAAGTTATAGGGTCATCCCCTTTAAAGAAGAAAAGTAAAAAGTACATTACCCAGTCGGAGGTTTTTCCTCTATAAAACTATCAGATCGGGATATACACTTTAACTTAAGTGTATAAAAAAATGGAAAAATGTACAAGCTTGTACTAGCTAACAAAAAATAATCATTTCAATAATTTCAATGAATGACACCAGTACAATAATATATGTATATATGTCTGTGTTATGCTTTTTTGTATATAATATGTTAGAGGAACTCGTAAAACGTTGTATTCCGCACGCTCGTCTTCGTCAATGTAAAGGCAACCGCTTTTGAAAACCATTTCCCTGGAAGGGCTGGTCGACGAAGACCCTGGCCCGGCTTTCACAAAGCGACTCGAGTCGAAATCGTGCTCAAGCTCAAAATTTCAACGTTAGATATCTCATTCAATTTTATTGCCACTGCACCAAATGTTAATTATAGTGCAGTAGCAATGGTCGATATCGGAGATTGAAATTTTGAGTTTGAGAACGATCTCGTCTCGAGACGCTTTGTGTAAGCCGGGCCTGTGGCTCGATTATCGAGAGATGCCTTGGGGGAAACATTTGTAGGAAAAAGGTTGACGTTCAAACACAATGCAAATACTATGTTAAATGAAAGAAATTCTGGCCAGATATTGACTTTAGTACTTTAAGTATCGAACAGTTTGAAGCCATATCAGACGCCGTGTCTAACTCAACGTCTGAACTGGCTCAAAACTGATTTCACTGGTTATTAGTTTTCAATGTCTTACGCCTAAGATGATGCAGTCATACGTTTCTCCCACTGTAGCATCCGAGCGTAAGTTTTATTGCATCCCATACAAAACACCACGCATGTCGCGCCTGGTCGGGGTTTCACTTAACATCTCGAACAGAGAGCGTGCGCAAATTTAACATATCAAATCTAAATATAGACCTCAATTTTATTGCCACTGCACTAAACTTTTGACTGCCAGTGGAAAAAAGAATGTTTCACTGGCAGTCGAAGTGCAGCGACACTAAAATTACATTAACTATCAAAATTTGAAATTTGGAGTTGGAGTACGAGCTCAGCTCGAGACGTTCAGTGAAAGCAAGGCCATATCTAGACATACCTTACAATCAAACACTTCCATGCCTAAACGGGAAAACTTTTGTAATTAGTTCAATTAATGAGAAGATCGAATTAAACTCGAATTTCGGGCAATTTGAAAAATAAATTTAGTCTTCCTTGTTTGTCGACACGTGTCCACAAGCACTTATGCCTTTGTTCAAAGTATGATTTCGATTTAAGCACGAATTCGAATTATCAGAGTGTGAGAAAGTGAGGATCGACTGTTTATGCAAAGACTCGATCTAGTACAGCCGCCGAGTATTTTTACTTTAGTGCTGAGGAAATCACTTTACCAACTACATCAAATGCTCGTCTTCGTCGAAGGAAAGGCAACCGCTTTTGAAAACCATTTTCCTGGAAGGGCCGCGCGCACCTTCCCAAAACGCGAGCACCGTGAGATGCGGAAGAGAAATATTTTGTAAGGGAAATGTTGACGATAAAACACAATGCAATTACTATGTAAAATGAAAGAAAATCATGCCAGATATAGACTTTAGTACTTTAAGTGTCGAACAGTTTGGAGCCAGATCAGACACCGAGTCTAACTCAACGTCTGAACTGACTCAAAACTGATTGCACTGGTTATAAGTTTTCAGCATCTAACGCCATAAGATGATGCATACATACGTTTCTCCCACTGTAACACCCGAGCGTAAGTATTATTGGATCCCGTACAAGACCCCACGCATGTCGCGCCTTCACTAAATATCTCGAACTGAGAGCGTGCGCAAACTTAACATATCAAATCTAGATATAGACCTCAATTTTATTGCCACTGCACTGAACTTTTGACTGCCAGTTAACAAGGAATGTTTCACTGGCAGTCGAAGTTAAATGCAGGGACAATAAAATTTAAATCAATTATCCAAATTTGAAATTTTGAGTTTGAGTACGAGCTCACTCGAGACGTTTAACCCCTTCACTACCAGGAAGGTTTTGCACATGCGCAAATATTTTATCTACTTCCGTTTTAGCCATAACACACTCCCTCAACCTTTGGTAAAACCTTTTGTTGTGTGTCAAACAGCTTGGATCTGAATGAGACGCCGAGTTTCTCGGCGTCTCATTGAGATCCAAGCTGTTTGGGTATGTAACTAAACTCGGGGTAGGGCCGTGAACGGGTTAAAATAAAATGACTACAACATTGTGAGCAGTATCTGAGTTAAAGTTACCATACTATTTATTACTATATGTTTGATTAATTTCATGCTTACACCCACTATAAGTGTTTTCTTATCGCAAGCTAGTGAGATTTACTCTTTGGTTTGCATGCTCCATTTAAAAAATTCATCAGAACAAAATTTCATTGCATGAAGAGGTTTTTTTTATTATTTTTATGCGTAAAATTAATTCTCGTACAGGGAAATGTTTTGATTATTCATAAAGAAACTTAAGTTTTATACTTTAGTACGTTTTTAATCTACTTTGTTAAGAGGCGCTAAAAGGCCCTTCTTTTGATGCAAGGGTTCACCCTTT
>JAULCE010751849.1:0-14531 GCA_032359355.1 Macoma nasuta | reverse complement strand
TGTAAAAACTGAAGCTGTATCAAGAAGAAAGGGTATGTTACTAACATTTGCATACATTTGTAGCTTGTGACACGTTTTATCAATCGTATAATAGCCAGTCTACTTTTTCATTTCTTGGTCACCTGCCAGAAACACTACAGAAAGTCTGCGAAATATGCAGTTACATGTGGACATAAAACAAAAGATCATTTGAACTGATTCTCAATGTGTTTTGCTGTGGATTGTGTCGGAGAAGGTACTACCACAATTTGTTCAAAACCGTGTGAAAGAAATTCGTAATCACAGTGATGTTATATTTTACTATGTTAACACAAAAGAGAACCATGTAGACCTTGCAAGTAGAGGGTGTAATTTGAAAAGTCTCAAGGGAAATGATGTTTAGTGGAAAGGGCCACAATGGCTTTTACAACCGATCGAGAGTTGGCCTCTAATGGCATATACTATTTCGCAACAAAGTAATACTTCCGTCAGTGAGTGCTTTATTTAGGCTGATGATGGTGCAAATGTGGATATTATACAAAATTCAAAGCTCAGTTGGTTGTCATTTCACCGCAAATAACCCATGTGATTCTCTGATGTGTATACATTCTTGTCGGGAAAAGGCAGGAAGCATTACTTAGTTACCCAGCTTGGTCTCTTCATAGATGATTGTGGTCTTATAAGGTGCAAAGGTAGATTAGAGAATGCTGGTTTGTGTGAAGTATCTAGGAATCCCATTTTATTGCCTAGGAGTGAGAGATTTACAACTTTAGTAATAGAACAAGTGTATAATCAATTGTTGCACAGTGGAGTATCCCAAACATTATGTCAATTAAGATATAAATTCTGGATTCCACACGGAAGAGCAGTTGTGCGAAAAGTGTTGAAGTCATGCTTGATATGTCGGCGATTAGAGGGTGGACCATACAAAATGCCTCCAATGGCCCCGTTGCCTAAATCGAGTGTACACCATTCTCGTATATAGGATTGGACTACTTGGGACCATTGTATATAAAGGATACTCATGACGCAAATAAAGTGTGGGTGAGTCTTTTTACGTGCATGGAAACGCGTGCTATCCATCTTGAAATGATAAAAGACATGTCGACAAAGGCCTTTTTAAACTGTTTACGTCGATTCATCGCCGCCAGAGGTACACCTGTACAGATAATTTGTGATAATGCTATGCACTTTAAGTTGGCAAGTGAAACGACAAAACTCATATGGAGTGATGTTATTAAAGGTGAAGATGTTCAAAGTTACTGTGCCAGTAAAGGTATTCAGTGGAAGTTCATAGTAGAGCTGGCACCCTGGATGGGTGGTTTCTATGAACGTCTAGTTGGAATCGTCAAGCGTTCATTAAGGAAAGCTATTGGACGCAAGATACTTAACACTGATCAGTTCGTCACTGTTTTAAAAGAAACTGAGTGGGTTGTAAATTCTAGGCCATTAGTATATGTAGGAGAATAAATCAATTCTAGTATAGCTATTACTCCAGCGAATTTCCTATGTTTGAATCCAAATGTTGGGATACCGGAAACTGAGATTTTAGGAGATCCCGAATACAAACCTCGAGAAAGTTCAGCAGAAACATCACTGAAGATATGGCACAAGGGTGAGAAACTTCTTAACTCTTTCTGGAATACATGGAGAGGAGAATATTTATTGAGTTTGAGAGAAAGGTATCAATCCAGTCTCCAAAGCAGACGAGTACAGTCAGACTTAACACCAAATATCGGAGATATAGTGCTGATTAAGGATGATTTGCCCAGGGGAAACTGGAAATTCGGCAAGATAGTTCATATTCAAAGTAGCTCTGACGGACAGATTCGATTCGCGAGCTTATACACCCCGTCAGGTCGGACATTAACTCGACCCTTGATCTTGCTGTATCCGATTGAGACGTCAGAACAAAGTCCTACGCTGGATTTTTATGACGCACCGGAAACATCGGAATTACAAACAGCGCGCCCTACAAGAGCCGCCAGTGAAAGGGCTCGTCCGGAAATAAAGAGTCAGATTTGAGATATGTCATTTGTGAATGTGTACCTTTAAAATGTATTGACGGATAGTGATCATGTGTCTTTAAAGACTCTCATTCGAATTTGTTAAAAATAGTGTCAGTTTGTTCTAAAGGATATAAGTTAAATAAGCATGTTACAATCACCTGTGTGCAATTGATTTTATGCTTTGATTTCTATTGTTTTATAGAATTCAAAGTATAGCTTTTAATGAATTGTGAAATATAAAGTGATCAATCACATTTTGAGCAGACGTCAAGTTATTGTGTGAATATGTGTATGTATACGCAGTAACTGTCCATGTAAAGTCTAGAGTTAGGAGCAATGATAAATAGCAAATACCTTTATTGTGGCTAAACAATGGGTGAACAACGTGTGCACGTGCAAATTGTGATTTATATTGTACGCTTCTCTGAAGATAGGAGCAATACGCGAGTAGTTTATCCCAAATTACAAATTTTCGTCGTTTTGCACGTGCGTTATTTGAAAGCATAGTGCTGATAAACTCTGTCAATTATTATTGGACATTTGATAGGCAAAGTCGACTTTTTTTACGTCGACAATTTTATTTACAAGTGTTAATAGCTTATAAAGAAAAATGCCGTTTGTGTGTGACTACTGTGGAAAGTGCTATGTTAATAAACGGAACTTGAAGAGACACGTTGCCGAAAAGCATATTATCACAACATTTTGGGATTGCAGCGAGCAGGATTGTACCAGCAAATTCGTTCGGCGGAGTTACCTGGTCAGTCACCTTGAAAAATTCCATAAGCTGTCAAAGGTCAAGGCTCGCGAGTTCGCCATAAAGTCTACGCAGTACATATCGGGGACAACATCAGCCATTTCCCGATCTCGACGCCCTGGGGTGGAGGGCATCAGCGATGATGACAGCATATTTGATATTATCGCTGAGCTAGACCAACTGCAAGCTGAGACAGAGACCGTCAATTGTGCTGACGGTTTATTGGATTCAGCGGATGTTCCAGCTGACATGAACAATAATATCGACACCGACGCTCTGCAAGATATCAGCGACGTCGAAATAGGGGAAGCAGGAGTAACAGACGACAGGTATGCACCAGCCCTGAGCGACATCTCTGATAATGATAGCGAAAGTGCTGTCATGGAAGATAGATTTTAAAGTGAAAGTGTTGTAATTGATCAAGTGAAAAGTGGTGATAAAAGTGAAAATGTAGGAGGTGGTGAAAAAAATGTGTTGATAAAGTCAACGTGGTGTTAGAAAATGATGTAGATGTGCGCGATGAAAGTTCGAATAAAGGTGGTGATGAAAATGATATAGTAAGTGATGTAGAAGGCAATGTTGCAAAAGGTGCAATAAGTGTAAATGAAAATGATAGTACGGAATCCTTTGGTGAAAGTGGGGAACAAAGTGAGGCGCCGGATACTTCCGTAATTAGTGAAGCGCAAAGTGATAAAAGTAGTGAAAGTGAAAATGATGTTGCTAATGAGGATGTTTACAGTGACAATCAGGCGGATAACGAAAGTGAGGGGGATGTCGGTGACGATGAGCAAGATGATGTTATTGTTATCAGCGACGACGACGAAAGCGGGTCTACTGAGGGCGACAGCGAGGCAGTTTCCAATGATGATGGCGATGAACTGGCTTTGGTTCCATATTCTTTATATTCTGTGACTGATGTGTTTCACATTACGTTCTTTAGAACAACATACTTCAGAGACGGTGCACCTGTATGGACAGAACAATATTCAGAGCAATATGACTACAGACTTTAAACATAGGTTTTAGTCATACACATCATGAAACCCAATAATACATTATAATGTCAATGTTTGGCATAAGGATTTAAAACTTTGTCTTCCGGTTTGATAATCATAAACAAGTGCATTTTGTTGATTGAATTATATTGATACTTCATGTTTTTGCTTACTTGAGATACATGTTAAATTGGTTTATTTGTTGATTACCTAAAGGCGTTACTTTGGGGGTCGTAGTGTCGTGAATTATCACGAGTAAGAGTGACATTGCTCCGGTTGATATACATGTTTCCTTTGCTCCTGACATGATTATATTATTGTTAAACATTGCATTTGCTCCTGTTTATATTTGTATGCTCCTGTTGATATGTGTTCACAGTTTGCATGCTTTGACACGAGCTCATGTGATTTTCTATACAATTGGCGGGAAACTTCTTTGGGTATATAAACGAGGTGAATTGTATTTATAGGGGTTTTAGGAAAAGGCAGTTAGTCAGTTAGTGTTAAAGTGGTGGATAGATGAAAGTGAAAGATCGTATGGATAAAATATGAAAAGTATGCTGGATTTATTTTGTGGATTTAATCCCGAAAAAGAAATAAATGTTTCTCATTGTGGTTAAAACATTTCTAGCAAATGTTCGCCACATTGAAATGGTGCCGGAACCCGGGAAATCGAGGATCTTCGAAATATTCAAAAGGATAAGTGTTGTGCATAACTTTACTGAAATGTATGATAGGTGTGTTTCCTCGTGACTGATTTTATTAATTCCATGGATAAATGGGAAATAACGGATACAAATTCAGTTCTGTAAATGTGAAAGCGGGAAAAGAGGTGAGACACGCTTGCATTTTATTCATCGTTATAACTCTGATCATGGCTAATGTTACGTATATTAAAGGCGTTAGGACAAAGTATGTTAACATTTTGAAAAAGGAGATTAGCCATGGAGAGTCAATGCTGTTAAAAGACATCGATAGTGTTGACTCTAAGGAATTTAAAAATGAAATAGACATGTGCATTGGGAAGATGAAAATATACGAGGAAAAATTACAAGAGCAGTCCTTAAAGTTAACTGATGCAATGGAGGATAGCGACGGCATTTACTGAACATATTATCTCTGAAGACTCAGATATAGGTGAATCGTCATTTAAATTGTGTTTTAATCTTCAGCGGCTTGCTGATGACATGAAAGGAAATGAATTAAGTGCTATCAAAGGTGTAAAGGAGGAAGAGGAAAGTTCAAATTTAAACAAAGGTCTTCAGCAGGTGTTTGAAAATCAGATGAGATTACAAGCAGACTTCTTTGCCAAGCAGAGGGAGAGTAGAGAGAAACAGTCAACATCAGTGAAACTCCCAAAGCTCGACGTTATTTAGTTTAATGGGAATAAGCTTCGGTGGATAGAGTTCTGGGACGCATTTGAAAGTGCTATCCATAATAACAAGAGTCTATCCAACATTGACAAGTTCAACTATTTGAAAAGTAAGTTGAGTGGAGAAGCAAGTAGTGCGATAGCAGGATTAGCATTATCTAATGAGAACTACAGAGTTGCTTTAAACATTCTCCATGAAAGATTCGGAAACAGGCAAGAAGTAATTGATTTGCATTATAATGCATTAATTGATTTAACACCTGCCAGAAACACTACAGAAAGTCTGCCAAATATGCTTGATAGAGTAGAGAAACACCTTCGAAGTATTGAGGTTCTGCATCAAAATGTAGACCAAGACGTGTTTGTTTCCATGATAAGGAAGAAACTGCCATCTGAGGTCTTATTGCAATTGGAAATTGTGCATGGCTCAGGCAAAGAATGGTCCGTTGCCAGTCTCCGTGATTCATTGCGACAATACGTTGTTGCAAGAGAGAAGACTGAAAAGGTCAAAGTACAAGAAGCACCTTCATCAAAGTTTTACACTTCAGGGCAAAGGTACCAATCGAATTCATCAGTACACACTTATCGTAACGATAAGAAACCACAACAGAGATTCATGTCTGAGGCATTCATTGCCACTTCGAGACCTGAAGCTACCAAAGGACCAGTGAAACAATGCAAATACTGCAAAAACAATCACTGGAGTGACGAGTGTCAGAGATATAAATCTATAGAAGACAGACAGAAACAGTTGAGAGGATGCTGCTTTAAGTGTTTGAAAGAGGGTCATTTATCAATTGACTGCAAGACATCGAGGGCGTGTGTTTACTGTGGACAAGTTAACATACATCATCGTAGTTTGTGCCCTAAAAAGTTCCGACGAAAGATAGTGAAAGAAAGCGTACAGTTTTCGGAGCAAAGTGCTAGTGTACAGTGTGTAAAGGATGAGAATATGCTCCTTTCTTCTGAAGAAACTGTACTGATGCAAACAGCATTTACTGAGATAAAACATCCTAATACAAACAATAGTGCTCAAGTTCGGTTATTATTGGATTCTGGGTCACAGAGATCATACATTACGGAACAGTTAGCTACCAAGTTAGGGCTAGAAGAAGAAAGCGAACAAGAAATTAGACTTGTTACATTTGGAAGTGACAAAGCAAAGGTTATAAGAACGAAATCTACAAAGCTAGACATCAAGCTATCTAATGGAGAACACAAAACAATGTCAGTGAATATTGTGCCAAATATTACAGGAACGATTGTCAGGCGACCAGTGGTTCTTGCAGAGCGAGAGCATTTTTATGAGCTTACTCAAAATATGAAGTTAGCAGATACAGTTCCAAATGAAAGTGAATCTGATACAGTGGAATTGTTGATTGGAAATGATTTCTATCTTGATTTCATTTTACCAGAGAAAATTGAAGTTCAAAGTGGTTTATATTTGCTGGCTTCCAGACTTGGGTGGATTTTAACAGGAAGAACACCATCGAGTGATTCTAGTGATACGCAAGACGTGAACATGTTGATAATGACGCATGGTAGTCAGCTGTCAAAATCACAGGTGTTTTCTAGTGTCGATTCATGTGTTCCAACAAAGCCAGATCTAGAGGATTTTTGGAATGTGGAATCAATTGGCATTACGAAATGTAATAATGAAAACCCAGAAGATGTAAAAGCAATGGATAGATTTAAAAGCACTATTCAGTTAGACAATTGCCGATATCAAGTTACATGGCCATGGAAAGACGACAATCCAGAGCTTCCTGAAAACAGAGGATTAGCGATAGGTAGACTTAGATCATTGGCGTCTAAACTTTGAAGACAACCCGAGGTGTTACAAAAATATGACGCAATAATTCAGGATAAACTGCAGAAGGGTATGATAGAGAAAGTTGATAGAAACTCTGCTGACGGCATAAAGCATTATATTCCACATCATCCCGTGATAAATCCCCCAAAAGCTACTACCAAAGTTCGGATAGTTTATGATGCTTCAGCGTAAACCAGAAGTGACAATAAAAGTCTGAATGAAAGTTTGTATAGAGGTCCTGTTTTACTACATGATATATGTGGTATTTTGATGCGCTTCAGACTTCATTCGATAGGCATAGTGGCTGATATTGAGAAAGCATTTTTGCAAGTAGGCCTTCAGGAATCAGAAAGAGATGTAACCAGATTCTTGTGGTTCAAAAGTGTAAATGACCCATTTGTTGATGATGATCACATTCAAGAGTTTAGATTCTGTCGTGTTCCTTTTGGTGTTATATCAAGTCCGTTTTTACTTGGAGCAACCATCGAGCATCATTTAGATAGATATCAAGACTCGCTAGCATTGAAACTTAAGAGTGACATCTACATGGACAACATTATTAATGGAGCAAACAATGAAGTTGAAGCAACAGATTTGTACCATCGTTCTAAAGGAGTATTCAATGATACACACATGAATCTTCGTGAATGGAAGCCCAGTAGTATTACAGTCAACAAGAAGATTCCAGACAGTGATCTTGTGAAAGACGAAGATATGAAAGTATTAGGTAATGTTTGGCACACTGCAAATGACATGTTTACATTGAAAAAGGTACAGCCACTAGACGAAAATATTGTTCTTACAAAGCGGACTATTTTGAAACAAATTGCATCAGTGTATGACCCATTAGGTCTTTTCTCACCGGTAACACTTCGAAGCAAATTACTGCTTCAGAAACGTTGGAGCCAACATATGGATTGGGATGAAAAAATTGGCGATACATTCTTACAAGAATGGAACGGCATAAAATGTGATTTAACAAACGCACACACAGTCGAATTTGCCAGATGCATAACTGTGTCGGAAAATGACAAAGACGTTAGTTATACACTGATTTGTTTTTGTGATGCCTCAAGTAAGGCATATGCAGCATCGATATATTTGCTGCAAACTACTCCTACCGAAAGAAGAGTGGATTTGATATTCTCAAAGGTTAGACTTGCACCAGTAAAAGTAATGACTATTCCGAAATTAGAACTGATGGCAGTTCTTATTGGTGTTCGGAGTGTCGAATTTGTGAAAACAGTTACGTGTGGACATAAAACAAAAGATCATTTCAACTGATTCTCAATGTGTTTTGCTGTGGATTGTGTCGGAGAAGGTACTACCACAATTTGTTCAAAACCCTGTGAAAGAAATTCGGAATCACAGTGATGTTATATTTTACTATGTTAACACAAAAGAGAACCCTGCAGACCTTGCAAGTAGAGGGTGTGATTTGAAAAGTCTCAATGGAAATGATGTTTGGTGGAAAGGGCCACAATGGATTTTACAACCGATCGAGAGTTGGCCTTTGATGGCATATACATTTTCGCAACAAAGTAATACTTCCGTCAGTGAGTGCTTTATGCAGGCTGATGATGGTGCTAATGTGGATATTATACAAAATTCAAAGCTCAGTTGTCATTTCACCGGAAATAACCCATGTGATATTGATATGAAACAAAGTGAGATGTGTTTAAGTCCCCCATTAAGTATGGATATAGACCGTTATTCTTCTTTGACAAGGTTGCTGAGAGTCACAGCATTTTGTCAAAAATTTATTAGAAAGTTGAAACAGTTAAAACACGAAAGCATTTCGCTTACGAGCGATGAGATAGAAGAAGCTCAAATTTCGTGGATACATTATATTCAGCACATCCATTTCTCTGATGTGTATGCATTCTTGTCGGGAAAAGGCAGGAAGCATAACTTAGTTACCCAGCTTGGTCTCTTCATATATAATTGTGGTCTTATAAGGTGCAAAGGTAGATTAGAGAATGCTGGTTTGTGTGAAACATCTAGGAATCCCAATTTACTGCCTAGGAGTGATAGAGTTAACACTTTAGTAATAGAACAAGTGCATAATCAATTGTTGCACAGTGGAATATCCCAAACATTATGTCAATTAAGATATAAATTCTGGATTCCACGCGGAAGAGCAGTTGTGCGGAAAGTGTTGAAGTCATGCTTGATATGTCGGCGATTAGAGGGTGGACCATACAAAATGCCTCCAATGGCCCCGTTGCCTAAATCGAGTGTACACCATTCTCGTATATAGGATTGGACTACTTGGGACCATTGTATATAAAGGATACTCATGACGCAAATAAAGTGTGGGTGAGTCTTTTTACGTGCATGGAAACGCGTGCTATCCATCTTGAAATGATAAAAGACATGTCGACAAAGGCCTTTTTAAACTGTTTACGTCGATTCATCGCCGCCAGAGGTACACCTGTACAGATAATTTGTGATAATGCTATGCACTTTAAGTTGGCAAGTGAAACGACAAAACTCATATGGAGTGATGTTATTAAAGGTGAAGATGTTCAAAGTTACTGTGCCAGTAAAGGTATTCAGTGGAAGTTCATAGTAGAGCTGGCACCCTGGATGGGTGGTTTCTATGAACGTCTAGTTGGAATCGTCAAGCGTTCATTAAGGAAAGCTATTGGACGCAAGATACTTAACACTGATCAGTTCGTCACTGTTTTAAAAGAAACTGAGTGGGTTGTAAATTCTAGGCCATTAGTATATGTAGGAGAATAAATCAATTCTAGTATAGCTATTACTCCAGCGAATTTCCTATGTTTGAATCCAAATGTTGGGATACCGGAAACTGAGATTTTAGGAGATCCCGAATACAAACCTCGAGAAAGTTCAGCAGAAACATCACTGAAGATATGGCACAAGGGTGAGAAACTTCTTAACTCTTTCTGGAATACATGGAGAGGAGAATATTTATTGAGTTTGAGAGAAAGGTATCAATCCAGTCTCCAAAGCAGACGAGTACAGTCAGACTTAACACCAAATATCGGAGATATAGTGCTGATTAAGGATGATTTGCCCAGGGGAAACTGGAAATTCGGCAAGATAGTTCATATTCAAAGTAGCTCTGACGGACAGATTCGATTCGCGAGCTTATACACCCCGTCAGGTCGGACATTAACTCGACCCTTGATCTTGCTGTATCCGATTGAGACGTCAGAACAAAGTCCTACGCTGGATTTTTATGACGCACCGGAAACATCGGAATTACAAACAGCGCGCCCTACAAGAGCCGCCAGTGAAAGGGCTCGTCCGGAAATAAAGAGTCAGATTTGAGATATGTCATTTGTGAATGTGTACCTTTAAAATGTATTGACGGATAGTGATCATGTGTCTTTAAAGACTCTCATTCGAATTTGTTAAAAATAGTGTCAGTTTGTTCTAAAGGATATAAGTTAAATAAGCATGTTACAATCACCTGTGTGCAATTGATTTTATGCTTTGATTTCTATTGTTTTATAGAATTCAAAGTATAGCTTTTAATGAATTGTGAAATATAAAGTGATCAATCACATTTTGAGCAGACGTCAAGTTATTGTGTGAATATGTGTATGTATACGCAGTAACTGTCCATGTAAAGTCTAGAGTTAGGAGCAATGATAAATAGCAAATACCTTTATTGTGGCTAAACAATGGGTGAACAACGTGTGCACGTGCAAATTGTGATTTATATTGTACGCTTCTCTGAAGATAGGAGCAATACGCGAGTAGTTTATCCCAAATTACAAATTTTCGTCGTTTTGCACGTGCGTTATTTGAAAGCATAGTGCTGATAAACTCTGTCAATTATTATTGGACATTTGATAGGCAAAGTCGACTTTTTTTACGTCGACAATTTTATTTACAAGTGTTAATAGCTTATAAAGAAAAATGCCGTTTGTGTGTGACTACTGTGGAAAGTGCTATGTTAATAAACGGAACTTGAAGAGACACGTTGCCGAAAAGCATATTATCACAACATTTTGGGATTGCAGCGAGCAGGATTGTACCAGCAAATTCGTTCGGCGGAGTTACCTGGTCAGTCACCTTGAAAAATTCCATAAGCTGTCAAAGGTCAAGGCTCGCGAGTTCGCCATAAAGTCTACGCAGTACATATCGGGGACAACATCAGCCATTTCCCGATCTCGACGCCCTGGGGTGGAGGGCATCAGCGATGATGACAGCATATTTGATATTATCGCTGAGCTAGACCAACTGCAAGCTGAGACAGAGACCGTCAATTGTGCTGACGGTTTATTGGATTCAGCGGATGTTCCAGCTGACATGAACAATAATATCGACACCGACGCTCTGCAAGATATCAGCGACGTCGAAATAGGGGAAGCAGGAGTAACAGACGACAGGTATGCACCAGCCCTGAGCGACATCTCTGATAATGATAGCGAAAGTGCTGTCATGGAAGATAGATTTTAAAGTGAAAGTGTTGTAATTGATCAAGTGAAAAGTGGTGATAAAAGTGAAAATGTAGGAGGTGGTGAAAAAAATGTGTTGATAAAGTCAACGTGGTGTTAGAAAATGATGTAGATGTGCGCGATGAAAGTTCGAATAAAGGTGGTGATGAAAATGATATAGTAAGTGATGTAGAAGGCAATGTTGCAAAAGGTGCAATAAGTGTAAATGAAAATGATAGTACGGAATCCTTTGGTGAAAGTGGGGAACAAAGTGAGGCGCCGGATACTTCCGTAATTAGTGAAGCGCAAAGTGATAAAAGTAGTGAAAGTGAAAATGATGTTGCTAATGAGGATGTTTACAGTGACAATCAGGCGGATAACGAAAGTGAGGGGGATGTCGGTGACGATGAGCAAGATGATGTTATTGTTATCAGCGACGACGACGAAAGCGGGTCTACTGAGGGCGACAGCGAGGCAGTTTCCAATGATGATGGCGATGAACTGGCTTTGGTTCCATATTCTTTATATTCTGTGACTGATGTGTTTCACATTACGTTCTTTAGAACAACATACTTCAGAGACGGTGCACCTGTATGGACAGAACAATATTCAGAGCAATATGACTACAGACTTTAAACATAGGTTTTAGTCATACACATCATGAAACCCAATAATACATTATAATGTCAATGTTTGGCATAAGGATTTAAAACTTTGTCTTCCGGTTTGATAATCATAAACAAGTGCATTTTGTTGATTGAATTATATTGATACTTCATGTTTTTGCTTACTTGAGATACATGTTAAATTGGTTTATTTGTTGATTACCTAAAGGCGTTACTTTGGGGGTCGTAGTGTCGTGAATTATCACGAGTAAGAGTGACATTGCTCCGGTTGATATACATGTTTCCTTTGCTCCTGACATGATTATATTATTGTTAAACATTCCATTTGCTCCTGTTTATATTTGTATGCTCCTGTTGATATGTGTTCACAGTTTGCATGCTTTGACACGAGTTCATTTGATTTTCTATACAATTGGCGGGAAACTTCTTTGGGTATATAAACGAGGTGAGTTGTATTTATAGGGGGTGAGGAAAAGGCAGTTAGTCAGTTAATGTTAAAGTCGTGGATAGATGAAAGTGAAAGATCGTATGGATAAAATATGAAAAGTGTGCTGGATTTAAGTTGTGGATTTAATCCCGAAAAAGAAATAAATATTTCTCAAAAAAAAAATATTGTGGTTAAAACATTTCTAGCAAATGTTCTCCACAACAATAATAAAAATTGAAATGCCACTTTCTTTTTTAATTAAACGTGCACATTGTTTAACCATATATGATAATTACAAACCAAATTGCTCATTATATTGTTTCTTTGTTTTCCTGGCGAAAACAAAGAAACATTGACAAAATGGCGCCGATTTTAGAACAATATTATTTTAACGAAAACGTCATCTTATTCAAACGATCGGATACTGAAAATTGACGGTGGAAGGCACGCTTGTGTGCCTCGCTAAAAAGTATCGTAACCAAAGATAAAATAAAATGTAGTATGAAGAAATTTCATCCTTTCCTCCATTAGAATTTTTAGACTTATCTACAACAAAAGAATCTGAACAAATTTTGAAAATCTTGGCAAAAGATAGATGTTTTGAATTTTTTTTAGGAAATGGACCATTTGCTCGATACGTTGTGTTCAATATCCATCCGTTACATGTGCGATTTAAGACGCATATGTGCATGAAACGGGTTTTACGAATCCTTGTGGATTAAATATTTTATTTTGATACCCAGTCATGGGTATAAGGGGGTTGAGGAACCATCAAACTCGACACTATTCAATGCATCATTTATTTTTACAATTGACTTGTACAATACATATTGGAACCTAACCGTATTCAAACCAAACAGGCTTGTACAAATGGATACTCGATTCATCGTAATGGCTCTATTGTTTTATATATTTTTATTATTATTTTCTTATCTTCAATACAAAGAATAGACGTTTAAGATGATAGTTGATCGCATTTTCTATAGACCCAACCATATTGAAATAATCGTATACAACAATTTTCAATGATGTTTGATTATTATTTCTTATAAAATAACTATAATCAACCTTTAAGTGTCTCAAAAGTTAAGGATGCTTGTATGAATTCCAGGGAAATTAATCAAGCGCCTTTTTTTCAAAGTCAAAGTCAATCAATAACACTTAACCTGGTGTATGACTTCTCTTTTACGTATTGAATATTATCACATAATGTTTATCATATACGTGTCTAGTGTTTTCACCAATTTATATATAGTTAAAACGAGAAATGTGTCCATAGGACACGGATACCCAAGGAGCTATACTCAAATTCCATTTGTATACAATAAATTGAAGGTACGATTGAAACCCTTATTGGTACGCCTGTGAATTTTTGGGATAGTAATAATAAAATGAGATTGAAAAAAATGTCTTTGAAATTTTGTAAAAAAGATTAAATGTTAGACCGAACACTCATTCTATGGGTGTGTACGTTGAATTTAGTAGATGTCATTTTTATACGCCCATCTATTGAAGGAACGTGTTATGGTATATCGATGTCCGAGTCTGTCTTCCTGTCTGCCTCCCTCTATCCGTCCGTCCGACATAGTTTTCCACATTATTCTCCTACCCGATTTGCGGTATCGGGCTGAAATTTGGTATACGATTAACTGCCTACTAAGTTGGCATTTCGTCAATTTTTATTAGAGAAATGTCCCCTTTTAGACTTAAAAAACTTGGTTTCTACATGTTTTTTCCTACATGCCCTGAGGCATTGAGCTGAAATTTGGTGTATGACCCCTATCTGATAAACTTCCTAACCGAATATAACTGGTTTTCCACACATTTCTTTTTCCTCTTTTCAGATATTCAGCTGAAATTCGGTAGTAATTCGGCTGAAATTTGTTATATATATCCTTTTCATGTTACCTATAGACCAACTTGTTGTGCGTCATATTTCCTCATATTTTATAGAAAAATGCCCCTTTTTAACATAAAAGGTCAAAAAACATTGACGAAACCTGTTCATATTAACCAATCATGTATTTGAATTCTGTTACAGGGAGTTCCATCAAAAGCAAGAAAGCCAATTCATATAGAGAAAATTGCAGACTCAGTTTTATTGAGTCTATTCATGAGTAGTAATTAAAGGTGCAACACTA
>JAULCE010751738.1:0-14534 GCA_032359355.1 Macoma nasuta | reverse complement strand
GTGAATGAGTCTTAAAATAGCACATGGAGTATAGGGATAGTTCTCTGTCATGTATGTCTGTAGATGTATACCATGACTACCCTAGGTATACAGCTATCAGTGCTTAACCCTTTGCCCTATATTTAGACACATTCACAATGAAAGTATATGATGAATAAAAAGATTATTGAATAGAAAGGAAAACACCAACATTGAATAGCTATGAAAACGCTGTGAAAAATGGAGCATTTGCTCATCATGAGCAAATGCTCCATTTTCCACAATGTTTTCAAAGCTGTTATAAAGGCAACCTTACAAAGGGAGCATTGCCTGTATCGATGAACAGACCTCAACAACCAAGGATGAGGTGGAAGAACGAAGGAAGGTTGACATGCTTGTTGGCGTACATGCGCCTTATTGACAACCCATGGAGACATGTGTCTTAGGTATGAGAAATGATGGCACTCAAGTTCTGTCTTAAACAGAGCTGTTAATGTATACCATAACTTGAACCCTTAGAATTTGATCATTAGTGCACAAGAAAAACATGTAGAGTTTGATTAGAGGCACATTGGGTGGACCCTGATTAGACTGCTCCTGAGAGGGTCCACACAATGCTCCTCTTTGCTAAATCATATAACATTTATTGTGTTACTGTAATGTATTTTGCAGTAAAGTCATATTAATTCCGCCGGGTGTTAGAATATTTGAGTGATTAGAGTGTCTACTAAATTAACTCTAATGTATTGTAGGGGGCATTTGACATGAATAGTTCCTCTACTAAGAGGGATTTAGCTGTAAACTGCAAACTATAATGATGAAGAAATTTTTCAAGCGTGGTCTTATACAAAATGTATAAAAAACTATTAAATGTATGTTAGATAGATGTCATGCCAAGGAAAAATAGATAAATTCAAACAAATTAAATAATATACTTTACTACAATTGAATAATATATGTTTAACAGTTCATTGATGAGATCAGACCTATTTTATGGGGCCTGAGTTGGTTTTCATGAACATTTCGATGGCTAGGTGCAAAACTATTGTAACTCCTACACACAATAGTTTTGCACCAATTCAGCTTGAATTTGGGAATCAAGGCTGAAGCTCAGACTTGAGGCTTTAAAATAACCTTTTATTACAAGCCTTAAATCTGAGCCTAAGGCTCACTTCTTCACTGAAAGGATGTTCCAACTAAACCTTGATGTAGCTGGTTATTTTACCGTCATGTTTGCATGGAATTGGTTGAAACTTGGAATATATGTACTACTTATTCCGTATGATTTCATTTCATTCTGAAAAATATCGCAATACTGAGACAATTGTATAAAATTCTAAAAGTTGAAATGTCAATCAAACTTTGGAACTATCCCTAATTAATATTTAATGTTGCAACCTTTGAGCACATGGATGAACCTTTAGTTGTCTCATGAACATTATGTAGTTTTAAAACACATGTTGGGGAAAGTTGGTCCTCTTCTGAACGAGCAAACACTGTAACTGTGATATGCATGCGGGCGGTGCAGGTCCTCTTTAAACACAATGGCCAATTTTATTCATATCTGTCATGTATTAAGCATTTACTTCAATCAAATATTTGATATAAGTGATATGAAAATAAATTAAAGTAATGCTTAATTACACTTTTATATACAGCACATACCTGTCTCTGGTATTCGTCTTAGGGCCGACTTACAAAATGTCAACTACAGGTGCATGTTCGTAATTATATATATTCGCAACATAATAATGTTATTTTAACAAAGATGTTTTTTATATAATAGAATAATGCAATGGCCACAAATATTGAATTTATTGGTCAAATCCTTGAGTAAATGTATGAAATCATATACCTGAGCATGTGCAAATGCGAGCCAATGACATGGTGGACAATGTTTTCATTGTTTTACCACAATTATAGTATCATGATATGATGCAAAATTTCAAGCTGATATTTGAAGTAATATTTGAAAATATCAAATTTTAAAAAGGTTTAGTTAGAACATCCTTTTGGTGTATAATTGACATTTTTGGTGAATACAGACCCTGGTCTGGACCTTAACCTTTTCCTTCACAAGCTATCTTTAGACTAACCCACATGGAAAGAATCTGATGATCTAGGAAAACAGGTCTCCAAAATCAATTTTTACCAAATTAAATTTTGATCAAGATAATTATATAATTACATGTATATAAAGCTACCATGCCATATGAAACAACTTTTGATGGTATTGCAAAAAGTGTAGACCAGCTATTGTGTTTCCGCCAGGTGTGTTTAATAAGAGTCTTTACTGTTTGGCACTCTTCAGATTGATATTATCAAATGAAAACACTCTCCTCACTCATTAGATGTGACTTTAATAAGCCTTAACCTGTAAAATGTTCACCTTTTTAAACCTCTGGTGAATGACTTTTGAAAACATGGTGGGAAATGGAGCATTTGCTCATATTGAGCTCCATTGTTTCTAAAGTCAACTGTTGTAAATGCGTCTAAATGTGTCTGTATGAGGTAAAATGTAAAATGTGTGCTATTTCTTTCAGGGGTTTGTGAAGTTAAGTTTCTGCTTCTGCCTGTTGAGATTGTATATTTTTATACTCGGGAAAGAGTTGGTATTAAAATGTTATTTTGTACTTAATCTATATTTATCATTACATTCCCATATGGCCAACTTCACAGGAAAAGGGGAACTCGGACAAAAACAAAACAAATTCTGACTCGGCTCTTTATCAGCGATATAATTCCAGCATCTTGTCACAAAATTTACCATTTGTATTCATTTAAAGGTAGAAATGGACGTCCTCTAAGATTGCAAACAGTGCAGACCCTGACCAGCCGCCACGTCAGTGACGTGGAGGCTGGTCTGGGGCTACACTGCTTGCTATGTCCGAGTGCCCCTTTTCGCGTGACGTGGCCCGTATCGGACCGGATTGTACACCTCGTTGCACCGGAACCTAATCTTAGTGAAGCCGATAAAATCGATTTAATGAGTGTCTGTACTGTTACTAGGGTAGTTTGTTCAATGGATTCTACATAAGCACACCTTCTTGAAATGGCATCATCACCATTTGTTGCATTACTGTGTCGAATGTACACATGTATAATGACCTCGGTAGATAATTAGAAATGTGAAGAAAAATGTCGCTTCAAAGTTCAATGAATTAAAAGTGGTTCTGAATCAGATTGACGGAAAATGTGCACGGTTATGTAAGAAATATGGAATATTATACGAGTGGTCATTAAATACGAACATGTATAAAAAGCAAATTTTCTGAAATTGATTTAACGAATCGTGGTGAGTAGTTTTGACAATATTTATTTATGTTAGAAAATGAGTTTTAAAAAAGGCCGTATTAAATGACCGCGAATGTGATTTTTTATTTAATATATCATCAATGGAGGATGATCAGCGCAATATACATATCACGCAACAGTTTGTAGCGCGAAGGTTGTCAAGGCTGTTCATTATGACATATCGCAGCATGATTTGGAATGTCAAAAGATACCCAGGCGACGTTCCAGTGCAAGGGAAGTAAATCCTCCCGTCTTCACGTCGCTCACCTGAATGAACAGTCCTCATCATGATTATCGAACGCTGCCTCTCCGCTATCAATAAAACATAGCGTAACAGCTCGGAGAAATCCATGTTAAAATATGGCATTATAGTATAAACAGGGCGCGGAGTCGACCGCTGTGGAATATCTAGGATTTTCAGCATCTCTGTGACTGTGTTCTATACGAATAGCATAAAGGTATTGCTGGAACTCGGTTGTCTAACCTAGAACGATGAATCTAGGGATCGGATTCTTGGACATTGCAAACAGTTTGGAGCCGGATCAGACGCCGAGTTACTCGGCGTCTGATCAGGCTCCAAACTGTTTTAACATCGAAGTTTAATATAAAAACTTGCACAACTGAAATATTGTCGTTTTCTTCTGTACTTTATTTACAAATAAAATACAGAAGAAAACATCATATTATATCGTTCAGTAGGCGCTTCGTTTAATTGGGTGGAAAACGCATCCCTGTAAAGCGAGCAAGCTTGAGCTAGCTTGTAGATATTTCGAGTGTTCGGGGTTTCGTCAGTTAAAACGATCAGGTTGGGCTGTGCGGAGCTAGCTAGGTAGGTGGAAAATGTGCTGGATAAAACTCACTGGTTTAACTGGAGAATATAATTCACGTACAGAAACTGAATGAAGGCAGGGGAACAGAGGCGAAACTAACATCTCAATTGCGAGTTAATTGGATTATTATCTTCGAACTTCTTCTGGGAGAAAGCTGCAGTTTTGTGGGAAATTATATAAAGGTGCTATTTATAACACGGAGGTGAAGTATTAAGGACCACGGAAGTTAATAAATTCATTTGTGCGTAGTGCCTTAAAGTCGGTCAACCATGCCGTTTAATCTTAAAGAATTCTCGGCGAAATATAAAATGCACCCGGAGACAGAGTCTTACCTTAAGGCCAAGGCCGAGCAGGGCGGGCCCCCGGTTCACGAGGTGGGCATCGAGGAGGCCCGGGACAGGGTTCTCAAAGACAATGAGCAGTTCGCAGGGAGCCCGGAGTTTGAAGGAATCGAGAGAGACTATTTGGTGCCTTCTATTTATAACAAAGGTAGGACTGCTGTTGTTGTTGTTTGACATCTGCCTCTATAACACTGCCCATATAAACTTACCAATCGAATATTTGATATGCAATCTCATTATTTGTTCCTTGCTTCCATAAGCTAATGTTAGACTTATCTTCATTGACAGAATATGGTGGAAAATATGGAAAAATAGGCAAAAGAAATTTGTCAGTTTTGAATTGTATTGAAACCTTTGTAGGAAATGAATAGAGGCGCTTAAAGGCGATTATGTCGAGGAAAGTGTTTACAGAAAATGAAGGTCTACAAGACACATTTACAGACAGACAGTCAAAGTCAGTTAAACAGACAGACAGACAGACTGAGAGAGATGCACACACAAGTACAAATGAACACGTAAAGAGAATGATAAACAGAAACACTGAGAGCGCTGAGAGAGAGAGAGAGAGAGAGAGAGAGAGAGAGAGAGAGAGAAGAAGAAGAAGAAGAAGAAGAAGAGAGAGAGATAGAGAGAGAGATGGGAAATATATTTATAGATATCGATCCGAGTAGTTTAACATCGGTATAAAGATAGTTGTACATGTCATAATGATTAAGGCAGGTTTCTGGGTAATCGGCCACACCAAGTCAGTACAGCCAGTCACACGGTATATTACAGCAGCTAGGGCAGTGTGCAGTTCGTTATCGATCTGTTAGCAATACAGTTGGAGAAGAACTATTGTTTCCATCTTCCAATGCTATCGCAACGCAAACCAAATGCAAATAATAGGGGTGGGGTCAATATTGCAGCTCTTTCCAACATTCTGTTTCTATACATTTCAAACAGTTTGGAGACTGATCAGACGCCGAGTAACTCGGCGTCTGATCTGGTTCCAAACTGTTTGTACAGATTGAGAAGACTCGGTGTTTACCGCGTTAGATGGTAAAGAGTTGCATCTCTCCCACTGTATTTATAACTGAGCAGTTGTTGATATAATCTAGCCCTTACCCGCTACTAACGATTGTGGAAATATGCGCAAACCAGCTTGGATTTCGATCAGACGCCGAGAAAATAGGCATCTAATCCACACCCAAGGTGTTTGGCAGTCGGGTGCAAAAGTTTCACGAAATTTGAAGCAAATTCGAAAGGGTCCACACACCACAAACAGCAAGCAGACGGGAGTGTTAGCAGACGACAATTTAACACTTAACCTGCTGCAAAAATTGTCGTCTGATAAACTTGTCGTCTGCGTCATTTTTCAACGTCATGTGATATGCTTCAAATTTGGCGATATCGTTGCCAGAGTGTCAAACAGCTTGGATCCGGATCAGACGCCGAGTTACTCGGCGACTGATCCGGACCCAATCTGTTTTGAATATACCTAAGGTCGCGATTAGCAGGCTAAGGGTTAAGCCCTGGCTCGTGGTGTTATTATAGCCTGACCCCATCAAAGATTAGACGCAACATTTATTGTTTGTGTAATGAGATGCATATCTGTACATGAGGTGAGTATCAGTGATTCACCTTCAACCTTTAACCCCACATATACGCCATTTGACACCTATGTAGCATATATACGCATATTGATGCACTTGTAGCAAATATACGCCTATTGACGCATTTTTAGCAAAGATACGCCTATTGACGCCTTTTGACACATCTAATTTTTTGACACCTTTGTAGCATACATACGCTCATTGACGCCTTTGTAGCATAGATACACCTTTTGACACATCTAACCTTTTGACACCTCTGTAGCATAGTTACGCCCCTTGACGCCTTTGCAGCATAGATACACCTTTTGACACATCTATCATTTTGACACCTCTGTAGCATACATACGCCCCTTGACGCCTTTGCAGCATAGATACACCTTTTGACACATCTATCATTTTGACACATCTGTAGCATACATACGCCCCTTGACGCCTTTGTAGCATAGATACACCTTTTGACACATCTACCATTTTGACACCTCTGTAGCATACATACGCCCCTTGACGCCTTTGTAGCATAGACCTCTGTAGTGTAGATATGCCTTTTGACGCCTTTGTAGCGGATGACTAATCAATGAGCATCTCATGAAAACATCGTGGTAAATTGAGCATTTGCTCTTGATGAGCAAACACACCATTTTCCACAAAGTGGCCTGATATATCAAAAGGTTTAGTAAACCCTTTTCTCCGAAGAAGCGCCTTTAGCGCAACGTAACGGAAGACTATGCACAATATTTCGTCTGCTTCATTTTTAAACTTCAAAGCTTCACTTTATTTTGCAGAAATACTGGTCAAATGTCAAACAGCTTATATCCAGATCCAAGCTTTCTGCATATGCTACTATGGTTGAGGGTGGGCAGGGAATGGGTTAAAACATCATGTGACATGAATAGTGCTTAAATCTCTTCACCGATTGAAAAACCGTGTGGTAAACTGTAAAACTATGAGATAATGAGTTATTCTTGAGAACACGTCGATAGTATAAATTGATCAATATAGGAAGCGAACCTCGTCGCCATCATATTTGTCGTTATCAATAAATTTGTAAACAGTGCAGACCCAATCATACGTCCATGACTGTTCAAAATTGCAATTAGTAATTATTACAACCATCGACCTAGAACAATAGCTTGTTAAATTGACAGTTTAACCGGTTTCGCTTGAATGTGCGGTCCCTTGGGATGCGGTTAAATACGCTGTATCCGAAAGCACGAAGCCGTTTAAATACTAAAAAAAACGCATAATGCGGTTTTTGATAGTATTGAACCGCTTCGTATGCTAATTTGGCTCAAGAAGTGGCATAACGATTCGATTAGCCCCCTTTTCTGGTTTCAATTAACCCATTCACTGCCAGGCAGATTGTTCACATGCGCAATATTTGTTCTACTTCCGCTTTAGACTTAACACATTCCCTCGACCTTTGGTAAAACCATTGGCCGAGTGTCAAAAAGCTTGGAGTCGAATGAGACGCCGAGTTACTCGGCGTTTCATTCGGATCCAAGCTGTTTGCATGTGTTACTACACTCGGGGTAAGGCAGTGAACGGGTTAAATTTTGAGCCGAAAGGGATACCCCAAATCCTGCCGCAAAATCCCATCTGCTGAAATTGTTTTATATCTGCTTGACATGTCAAGCTTTTATGATTCACATGAAACTCTATGAGACTGTTGTCCAAATGTCAAATAGCATGAATCCAGACGAGTGTCACAGCGTCTGACCCGGGTCCAAGGTGGTTGACTGTAGCACTTCGATCGTGAGATGTAGCATTTTTTTCATTTACACGATTAACCAGAAAAAAACCCTATTGTTTTGAAGATCAATGCTCTACTGCTGTTAGAAATATAATTACAAGTTAAAAAGCCCGCAAATTCAAATTAGCCACATTCCACCTACACTGGTTCAAGTTTCTGCGAAGAAACCAGAACAGGATGATAAAGTAAGGCTATCAGAAACCAGAACAGGCTTACAAAGTAAGGCTATCAGAAACCAGAACAGGCTGATAAAGTAAGGCTATCATACTGACTTGTTCAAAAGGGCCAGTAAGCTAAAAAGGAACGTTCTTCTAGTTTCTACACCGACGCCACAATCATACTGGTTCAAGTTTCGGCGAAGAAACGGGAATAATGCTGATAAAATAAGGTTTTACTGTCGTTAAAATATAAAGAAAATATTGAAATGTGCATAACAATTTATGCGGGTTTCAAGTTTGGGCGAGGAAACGGGACTAAGGCTAATCAGATGTTTAAATAGATTGACTCTATAAAAAATTGCCATTTGCCAAAAATAGCAACACTAAGTGTACAATCCCTATCGATACCGATACCGGGAAATAAAAGTAACGCCAATCATGTGATAAGTAGAGAACTGACGTTAAGTGACTGCATGTTCTACAGGTTAGTTATACGAGTCAATTGATGTTCCTTATATTGTAGAGGCCTGGTAGGATCCCTGTTGTGCGGCGCGCTGTACGATAGGTTGAACAAGTACCTGCTGTTTGTTGGACTTACTCTGATCGTGGCTGTTGCAACTGTGGTCACTCCTTGGTGCTCTAGTTTTGGCTCTATGGTGGCGATCCATGCGGTTGTCGGTATGTGTGGTGCAGGGCTGAATACGAGTAAGTATTATCAATACAACCGATTGATTATTTCCTCTGAAAAAACGGTGCAGTTTTTCATCCATATTCGATAATACTAATTATATTTCGACATCCTTCCATAGTAAAGTCGTTCGTCGTTAATTAACCCCTGTGCCAGTAATACGCGCTTGTAAGTGACGACTATTTAGATAATTGAGCAAACGCTCCATTTCCCGAAATGTTTGCAAAACCATTCGATATTGGCATTTTATTCAATTAGAATATGAGATATAACGTGTTAGTATGCTATCGATATACGGTATAAAGGAAAGGTAAAGCGATATATTTTTCCCGGAGGAAAAAAATGATGCACAAGAGTACAAATCAGGTCTAAAAAGCGAGTACCTAGCTGTTAGAGCGTGATCATCAGTTGGCACTACGGCTTAACCCCTTCACTGCTAGGCAGGTTGTGCACATGCGCAATATTTGTTCTACTTCCGCTTTTGACTTAACACACACCCTCGATCTTTGGTAAAACCTTGGCCGAGTGTCAAACAGCTTTGATCCAAATGAGACGCCGAGATACTCGGCATCTCATTCGGACTCAAGCTGTTTGCATATGTTACTACAGTCAGGGTAAGGCAGTGAACGGATTAAATGATTTAGCAACTGTTACTGTAATAATTATGTCTGACTCTATACAATATTTCTTGGTGTGAACTGCTTATATATGCTTTATTCACAACTTAATCATACCACTGCAGGCCCTTCAATTATTAAATGTACGGGGAACAATTAGACAGTTATAAAATTGTTTAAGTCAGGATTATTTTGCAATTTGGATACTATTGGTTTAGTCCATTATTCAATTCACTTCGCGTAATTCCAACTACAAATAACCCTTAAATGTCATCATAACTTCTGTTAACTTCGAACCAAGCTGCAGCAGTACATGACCTCGTTGTCTCTTTTAGTTATCACCGCTGACGTGGCTTATTTATGGGGGAAAGGGAATGCCCCTTTTATGCAGGCGATAAACTTGGCCTTCAGCGTTGGAGCGATGTTGTCGCCGCTTGCCGTTGCTCCTTTCCTTGCAAAACCACAGCCGGTCTTACAAACTGCC
The DNA here is from genome assembly GCA_032359355.1 of Macoma nasuta. Lineage (NCBI taxonomy): Eukaryota > Metazoa > Mollusca > Bivalvia > Cardiida > Tellinidae > Macoma > Macoma nasuta. The sequence continues at coordinate 4,798 of JAULCE010751738.1, read as the reverse complement.
TTGGAGACCAACGCGACTTTGACAAACAATTCAACCACTTCCTACAACCTTTTAAACAACACATACACACAACGTGAACGAAACGATGAGAAGGCAGATTCAAAAACTACAAATCTTGTTGTGGGTGAGAATGCATGGACTTATGGAGAGACAAATGTTTACTTTGCATTTATGATTTCGGGAGCTATATTGTTACTAGTGAGCATTTCATTTGTTTTACAATACTGTTTCCTTGGAAATGTACACAAAATACCGAAACAAACACAATCAAATACGGACACATCAGAGAAATTTCCGCTCAATCGAAACTGGCGAATAGTATTCTTTATTTTATTATCCCTAATGTTGTCAACATATGTTGTATGTGAGAGGACGACGTATAACTACCTCATGACTTATTTGATAGAGAGACTGAATTGGGACAAAACTGCCGGATCAAAAGCAACTACTTTGTTTTGGGTAATGTTCATGATCGGGAGGCTAATGTCAATAGCTATTGTGAAGGCGATAAGGTTATTGTTTGTATTTATATTGTTTTTAGGAATTCTAGTATTAGGGGAAATCATGCTGTTGATTTCTGTTAGGTTTGATTTACCAGCATTGACATGGGTATCGTGCGGGTTACACGGTCTCGGCATGTCTGCACTGTTTGCCTGCATCATCAGTTGGTTGTCAACAAAGGTATGTCCACTCACTGGGAAGGTTAGTAGTGTTGTGTTCACCATGATTTATACCGGTGCCACCATATTTCCCTTTGTCACGGGGAACGTAATGAGCGTCAAGTCATATGACTGGTTTATCTATTTGGAAATGATCTTGACTTTCTTCATGATTGTACTGCTGACTATCGCAGAGATCGCCTATCGTATTTTGACCTAATCCTTTCCTCCCTCAAGCTAGTTATAGACAAAACCACAAGAAACGATTCAGATGAAAAATATGACAAATCTAGACAAAAGAAAAAAGTCATTTTTGAATAGTATTGAACTCATTGTATGAAATGGAACATTTGCTCGTCACCAGTAACAGGCGCGCTAAAAGGCGCTTCTGTGGAGTAAAGGCCTTAAAGTGTGCGTGCATTCTTTTCTATATGACACTTATCATGTGAATACAGACACAACACATTTGAGGAGCGTTATAACAAGAGCTGTCGGAGGACAGCGCGCTCGACTTTTGGGGGTTAAGAAATGGTACGAAAAACTTAACCCAAATTCTATATCCAACAAGGGGCATATTGCAGTCAAATTCGAATCCAGAGTTATGTACTCTTGCCTGTTGATGGAGGTAATGATGGCGAACAAGCATGGCAAGTTTCAAAGCAATATCTGTTATTGTTATGAGAAAAAGTGAACTGGTACGAAAAACTTAACCAAGGTGTGACGCGTACGCGTACGCCGAAGCCGAGGCGAGTAGGATAGCTAGCCTTTTCTTCGAAAATTCGAGCTAAAAAGTTGCTGGAGCCACACTTCATTTACAGACTTACAGTAATATCTAGACTGCAAGTACATTGTTTTGCTTTCATTTCAAAGTATTGCCAAAAATATCATATATTGTTCATTGCCAAGGCTTTATTTCATACTGCCAAGTCTCGATCTACTTCACAAATTGTAATATAAGGTGCTAGGAGCACTATTCTTAACGAAGCATATCATGTCTTCCTACACTGGTAACCTAGCAATGCATATGCTTTTGGAACTGGGTAAGATGCCGAGTGACTAAATATCAGATCAGATTTGAAATTGTTTGACACTCAAAATAATAAGATCTTTGAGAAAAAAAACACGGACCAGAAAAATGTCCTCGTACAGTTACTTCAGATTATTTGCATTTCATATGTATCTCTATAGATTTAAACCCTTTACTTCTTATCAATGGCTCGGTGCAAAACTATTACTGCTTTACAATAGTTTTGCACTGAGCCATCAATATGCTATGTTTAGACTATATCACAATGAAAGGAGAATAAGAAGAATATGTAAGAGAAAGGAAAATAACAATTTTGAATGGTTTTGAAAACATTGTTGAAAATGGAACATATGCTCATTATTATCTCCCTCAATGTTTTCAATGGTCATCAGTGCTACAGAGGTGTCAAAATGCGTATTTATGGGGTAAAAGGCTCAACAGGAACAAACAGCTTTCATCTGGCTGAAACTATTTTAAGCAATCAATAAAAACAATGCCACACTACATTAGATCTCTAGTTAAAGGGAATAATTCAACTGCTAAGATCCTTATCGCCACTTATCCCTATGGAGCAACCATTTGCTAAGAATCATCTTGAAAAGACATTTCTAACAAACGGTCACACCATAGGCTTAAGTGAAGAAATAGAGAAATTTTGTCAAATCTGTTTCATTTACCCACGCTTATCTGGAGCTCTGATAGTCTAATGTCAAACCATACTAAAAGGTTTGCAGTTTCGCAAGCATTACTCCAATATCGAGGGCTTGGTGCAAAATTTATTGTAACTCCTTCACATATGTGAAGGAGTTACAATAGTTTTGCACCAAGTCCTCAATATAGTATCCCAGCAATATCATTAATGAAATTATTCTTAAATGAAGCATCAGTTAATAACTCTATCCTGGAAAACCTAATAATCCATATAATATCATTGTCACTGTCTGTGTCATGAAACATAAAGCAATACTTGTCTTATAGATAAAGAGAGTGTGAGAGATCAAAGGAGAGAGTGGGTGAGGGAAGAGAGGGAGAGATAGAGGGAGTGAGGGGAGGGAGAGAGAGAGGGGAAAAAGGAGGGAGAGAGAGAAGATGAGGGAGAGAGAGAGAGAAGAGAGAGGGGGGAAAGTAGGAGAAGAGAAAGACAGGAGGGAGAAAGAGAAAAAGAGAGTGAAACAGAGAGCTTTACATACTTTCTCAAGCCATCCTGCATCTCCAGAGTTCAATAGAAGTGAGCCTGCTGTCTCTCTCTTTGACAGCTCACTTTCCATCCACACTAAAACTGAACCCTGCAGGGGGGATAATAACGACAAGTCAAATTACTGTTTCAATCTTGTGATAAGGACACAGTTTACAGCCTTCTGAAGGGATGCTTGCCTCATAATGCAATTAACGTTATCAACGAAGATTTTCACACAGATTTTTTGTTATCTGGCAAGTTTTTTGAACAAGTAATTGAATGCACATGAGATGAAGATGCTTGTAGCTTTAACGACTCTAGCATAATGGCAGACTACAGTAAAACCTCTCTAAACTGGAAACATTGATACAAAACCTGTATGTTTTAAATGCAGGAGGCTGCTTAATGCAGGCTGAAAGTAATACAGAAAGCTCCTATAGGAGCTTTCTGTATTAGTTTCTGCCTACATTAAGCAGTATCCTCTCTTAAAAAAAACACACTTTAGACATGTTTGTGGTTTAGAGAGGTTTACTGTACATGTTCAGGGACTGTGTTCACCAACACAAACAATTCTAACAATATTTTCTCACAGTGCTCCAGGTAAAGCACTTATTTCAAAAAATGCTTAGTTAAATGCTTCATTCTTTAACCCTTTACTCCATAGAAATGCCCTTTGATGCCTCTGTAGCAGATGACTATGAACTCATTGTGGGAAATTGAGCATTTGCGTGTCATGAGCAAAATGCTCTATTTCCCACACTGTTTAAAAAAATGGCATTTTGCTTAAAATTGCAAAGCATAATATGGAGTAAAGGGTTAAACTATTTATGCTGGCCAAATCTTAATAACCTTCACATCATAGGTTTTGGTGGAGAACATAATGATGGCTTGGTGCAAAACTAATGTAACTCCTTCACAAATGTCACAAATGTGAAGGAGTTACAATAGTTTTGCACCAAGTCATTGACTAGCTTCAGGTAACAATGCTTGGTCATCTACTGCAGTCCTGGCATGTTGAATGCGGTGGCAAATTTCTCCACGTTCTCTCTTAGTGCTGTCAGCTTAGCAGTTTCTGCATTCTTGTCCAACACGTAGGCCCGGAACTCCTTCAGATTTTCTACAAAACACAAGAGCATAGCTTAACCCTTACCTCCCCAAGCTATTTCAAGACTAATCTTCAAGGAAAGAATCTGATGAAAATAGGAAAACCTAAGAAAATTTTCATGGTATTAAAATCACTAAAGGAAATGAGGCATTTGCTTTGCTCCTGTTCCATTTCCTACAATTAGGGCATAACTGCACCGTACTTGAAGATTTGCAGACATATATCAGTGATTTACATGTCGCAAATTTAGTTTACATGCGATGCGTTAGCGGAACATGTAAAACTGATATTTGTGACATATAAACCACCGATCTACGTCCACAAATCTTCCGAGTATGGCACGGTTATCCCTGATCTAATGTCAACCCATGTGTTTCTGACAAAAAATGAAATAAGACGCTCGATTCATAGCTTCGTAACTTCAATTCATGACGTCATAATGACGTTATTTTAATTTGCGTCAGTATATCGTAGATTTTTATGCCGCAAACTTAGAATGATAACCCAATCAAAACGCTTGTTACAAAAGAGTTGCATTAGAACGTTTTTTTTATAACTATCAGTTACAGAGGCGCTGCATGTGGAGGTAAGGTTTAGAGTCCTCTCTCCATTCAACAACTTAGATAATACTCATCCAGCATTTATCACTTTCCCCTCACCCCTGTGGATACGATGCCTCAGTCTTGGTTAGATCACATATTTTAACCCTTAGCCTGCTACGAAAATTGTCGTCTGCTGAAAATGTCGTCTGCTTCATTTTTAAATATTGTCCAATTTTCTTAAAATTTAGTGAACCTATTGTCTGAGTGTCAAACAGCTTGGAGCCAGAT
>JAULCE010751627.1:0-14549 GCA_032359355.1 Macoma nasuta | reverse complement strand
AAACACACAAACAAACACACAAACAGACAGGGCAAAAACAATATGCCCCCCACTTTAGTGGTAGGGGGCATAAAAATAGTCCCGACCCAATTTATAGTGCTTCTATGATCTAATAAAATCACGACCGGCGGGTCCCGGATCACGGCTTTTCCCCTACCTGTCCTGTAAGCGTCTATACGATAGATGTGTGAAGAAGTTTTTTCCAGACTTGATACTCGGGGTAATCGCCAATTAATAAACTTTGTGCTTTGTATTAAACATCAACCGATACTCGCAAATTTCAAGGCAGCAAGTGTGGCCAGCTTTATCAGATTCGGAAACTCTTCACTGTGAAATTTCATGATCAAGGACCACATACAACGATCTAGACTAGACATAAGGAAAAAAAACTTTAGCAACAGAGTAGCGAAAGTCTGGAATACCCTCCCGACTCAGTCATTTCGGCAACAACATTGAACTCTTTCAAAAATAGACTTGACAATTATTGTAAACAACAAGATATAGTATATGAATACCGTGCAGACATAAATTTAAACTTAAGTACCGGAAGTCAAACTGTAAATAAACACAGAAGAGTCCAGTATAGAGGATCATGAGAAGGAACCTACTAAGTAAGTACATAGGTACTAACCCCCTTGGGTATTGCTGGGATTTGACAGTTTTCCGAATCGGATAAAGCTGGCCACACTTGCTTTGACTCATCCTGTACACACAAGTGATTGTAAAAGGGCCTTCTCAGCCCATAACTCAGTTACCACACCTCTGAGAAATAGAATTTCTCCCGAGAATTGTGGGCAGCTGATGAGGGTCATGATTCAAGCACCTGTCTTACAAAAATTTGACTTTAAGAGTGCAGTTAAAGTTTGGAAACTGAAAAAGACCAGGAACATTTTCAAGTAACATATCACTTGTGTGTTCAGTTGCCACAACATTGTTCTGCACACTTTAGCTGTAACCCTTTACTCCTTATCGACAAGGAAAATATCTGATGAAAAGGAAGAATATCTAAGGAAAATTGCAATGTTGAATGGTTATGGAAAAATTGTGAGAAATGAAGCATCTGCTCTTCATTTCTCACAATGTTTTCATAAAATTTAATCATCTCTTACAGAGGCATCAAATGCATTTCTATGGAGTAAACGGTTAACTTGAAAGTTGTTTTATTCTGGTCAATAAAGATACTGTTCAGCAATATTAACGTATTACGATATCCTGTTTTTCATTCAAAATCTCACTCAAATTGAAAATATCTCGCCCGTTTTGGACAAATGAGAGCAATTCTCTCATTGAAAATCTGACCTGGAATTATCCCTGCATTCACGGTGATTATTTCATGCGAATTGGAGCATACAAATAATAAAAAGGTAAAAGTACACAGTTATTCACTTCAACAAATGAGTATATGTTTACATAACCAACAAAGTTGTTTGAAGCCTATTCAAGTAGACAGAGATAGTGTTCATATTCTCGATTCGGGCGTGACCATATACAACATTGCATAATACAAATCTGATCATTACAGATCAACCCATGTGATTGTTTTCATAAAACTATGCAACATATCTCTAAATAATGTATACTTTGAGAACTCATACTTTTTATTCTACAATTTCTATATAAGAAAAAAATGATTTTAAAGGCACTTTCGGTAATCCCGGACGCTTTCTTTCGGAAATATGTCCGCGGATTAACGTAATACAACTCTGATCATTTTAGATCAACCCTTTGAATTCTTTTCATAACACTTGGAAAAATACCTCTAAATAACTTTTAATTCAGAATTCTGTGAAAAAAGATTATTTAAAAGGCGCTTTCCGAGAAGACAAGTATGACGGCGAATCGGGGGGCCCGCTATCTAAAAATTAGCTGATACCAATCTGATCATTACAGATCAACCCTTCGGAATTTTCCCACCAAACTTTGCTCTAAATACCATCTACTTTAAGAAAATATAACCGTCATTCCAATATTTCAATCAAAAAGATGATTTTGAAGGCGAGTTCGGTAATCTAGGACGCTGTCGGTAATACGGGCGCTTCCAGTTAGTAGCAGGACCGCGTATTTTCTAAGTTGAGCAGGTGATCAGTGTCCACACTGTTTCCCCAAGTTAACACAATAATTTTATCAGCCTTACCTGAACCCTGATCGCATGCTAAACTAATTAGATCTATAAAGTGGTAAAAACAGTATTTTCACACATATATAGCCTTATTGGAAGACACTGGTGAGGTGCTTATAATACCTCCCATATAATAATTTTCCCTATAGAATATTCATATGTGGGACCAAATTTGGAACCAAATTGCCATACTCATTTGGGCCATTATCTCCAGAAATCTCAAATCGGCAGAATTTGAAAAAGTTTAAACTGGCAACCTGCAGATTAGATGACAATTTATATAGTGGGAATTTGTTAAGTATGTTGTGATGAGAGAAACTTGATGTTATTATTATGTAAACGATCTTTGTTACATATGTATTAAAATTTGTTTGAACACAGCAACACCTGTCGTTTTACTTTATCTCTATTCATAAATCGCTACAAAGTCTCCTCCGGTGTGGGTTCATAAAAGTTTACCACAAACAAGGCCAAGCGTGTGATATAGTTTGCCCCTCGCGAGCCATGTACAAAATAATTGATAGACAGAATATAAGCCAAACACAAAATTGAGTCAAAGACACGTTTTTCAAGTTTTGGAATTATTGGACATACACGGTAGTGGTATCTTGTACTCTGGTTTTCAAATATGTCGTTACTTTCACCAGAAATTGCGTAATAATGGAGAAAATCAAATGCCTAAGGCCTGCTGTACAGTAAAGTGCCTAATTGATGAAACTAGAAAATGTGTCCATAGGACACAGATGGCCCCACTAGTGCTTTGTCAAAAATGCAGATTTTTCACTAAATCATAGCCCATACATTTTAGCTGGCTAAAAATACTCAGGTGCACAAATTGACTCCCTAAACAATACAGACATGCAGTTTTAAGTCACTACTACAAACGCTTTTAGAGTTATGGACGACACAAACTAAAAATGCCGCTTTTTCACTAAATCAAGGCCCATAACTCCGTAAATATAAATTTTGGCCGGATGAAAATACCCAGGTGCACAAGTTCACACCCTGAGTAATACATCCATGAAGTTTCAAGTCTGTACTACAAACGCTTTTAGAGTTACGGATGACACAAACTAAAAATGCCATTTTTTCACTAAATCAAGGCCCATAACTCCGTAAATATCAATTTTGGCCGGATGAAAATACCCAGGTGCGCAAGTTCCCACCCTGAGTAATACATCCATGAAGTTTCAAGTCTGAACTACTAACGGTTTTTGAGATACACGCGACACAAACTTTTCGGGACGTACAGACGGAATGACAGACGGAATGACGGACGGACAAAGGCAAATCTATATGCTCCCCACTTTTTAAGTGAGGGGGCATAAAAACAACAAACAAACAAATCAAACAAGAACAGAAACGTTGGTCTTAGCTTAAAAGCCTTCTCAAACTAGCAAATTTTCAATGTGGAATCCTTACATTGCACGTAGCACAGAATGTTCAACATCCTTGCATCGCCGCGATTGAGTTGTCCGCGTCCATCAAGATTTTATATTGCCGCGATAAGTGTTTTCCTCATCGGAAAGAGAAATGCCTTGAAGGCATCACCGATCTGTAGAAAATTTGATAACCTCCGCAACCTTTGGCGGCCTTAATGCTGCATAGGTCTGCGCAATTGTGCAGACTATTGTTATCAATGCATGTACAAGTAAATAATTCAACGTTACAGACAAAAAAAAAGATACTGTATAACCTTCATGCAAATCTTTTAGTAATTTAATAATCGCATGTTCAAAATTTTGTTACATCCTGTACAAGCATTATTGGGCATGTGTATTAACTATTCTTCATTTGGCGTATATATAAATCTTTATACCATGACCCACAGGCGATGTGCATCGAAATAAATCGTGTATAATAAGGCCTGAAAATGCATGGGCAAAATTTATCCCTGTGCCTTTACAGAATAAGGATTAAATGGAACAAACCGGGTTTAACCCTCTGATTAGTTAAACTTTTAAAGCATGAATTTGGCATTTTTACTGATGTATCTTTTTTCTGATCTTCATTTAAATGTATTTAATGCATGACAATATAGAAGTTAAGAATTATTTTAATGACACACAAGTATTTTCAAGTCTATGTAAGCATCATGTGTGAGAAGGCCAGTACCAGCAAATGGGTGACCATAAAGCCAACTTCAACAAAGCTCAGATGAGCAAACAGCTAACAAACAATAGAATTTCAGTTTCACCTGGAACCTGATAAAGACTCTCTTCTACAGCTCCTTTCTACAAATAAATGAAGAATACTAAAGATGGCATTTATTCGATAAATTACCTTAGAGCTGTCAACAAAAAAATCATACAATAACCCATTAACCAATGTACCCGTATATGTTTTTAATTATGTAGCAGGAAAAAAAATCACTAACCTACTAGCAAAGTAGACCCAGTTGAGACAGATTCAAATTTTGCTTGGACATCAAAGGCATCAGTTAAGAAATAACCTTCACTCCAACTAGGAATATTTTAAGGATATATACCGGTTTTAAGTTCTGATGCACAGTAAATTAACCATGAGGGACTTAGCTTGAGTGGTTTATTTTCTATGCATCACAACTCCAAACTGTTGTATATTCTCACAAAAATTTAACATCCCTATGTGGATCAAAGATAAGTTTATTACAAGAGGAAAGAACTTATACCTACTTTATTTTTACAGGAAATAGTGATTTTCATGCATTGGTGCATTGCCTATGTTATTTTTTTTTTAATGTGACATCATTACAAAACATCTATGTCATGCCAATTAATGCTGGAAAAGCTTAACTTGGCATTCATTGAAAAGAACCCATATCAGTTTAACGTTCTGTGGTATCTTTGATGATAAATCAAATTAATTTAAATGAGAGGTGATCTTGATTCTGTCAGAAAAAATAATGTGTTGATAGCATCAAAAACAAGCATGTCAGACTTCAAAAGCGTGGCTGTGTTTGTCCCAGCATATAAAACAATGACTTTACTATGTTTTTAATGTGATCACATCATGTCATGTTAAAATTCTGGTCATTTCACCAGAATATATTTATAATCACTGCAGCAGGCGTCAAGTGCTTGTGTGGCGGCCGTGAAAAGTCTCCCTGTACTTCGTCCTTAGTGCAGTTATACTTACTTTCTGGTCTTTTGGGACCATTCAGTGTAATTTGGTGAATTTGAAATCAGAGTTCCGCTTAACTAGGCTAGGGGGCGTTGGCAGTGTTGCACCTAACATTACTGTCAATGAACAGTCTCAATAAAACAGAGACTGGTGTTTTCACTCTTCCTTTGCATTGTTTGTTTCCGGAAGATCATTTCATATATTAATGGATTAAATTACGGGTACACTATTTTTACCAAAGTGAATATCAACGTCAGCAGGACTTTCCCAGAGACTTAAAGTATATAATAAAATAAGGTTATATTATAAAGAAATTTTGCAAATTTAAATTGCCACTAAATCTTAAAGCGGATAACTTAAAACTGTTTAAACAGGACACTTGATGCCACCTGTCTGCTATTAGGGAGAGCCACGTCAAGGGAAATCCTACCTTATGGTCAAATTTGGTTGCCTTTGGATTTTTACACAGACGAATTCCCAATTTCTTCAGCTTTCAAAAAATGTATACGTGTGTATGTGTTAGAATGCAAAGAATGGTATTGTAGTTAACACAAGATCTGTAAAATGCCGTCATTGCGTAAATGTGTTAAACTCATGACGTCGTTTTAAATTTTTTGACGTTGCTGACACATAGAAGCACTTTTTAAAGAGCCATAATTTTGTTAAAAGAATTTTTTTTTCTTAAAACTCTTTCAGTTTCATACACAGAAGTCCCCACATTATAAGAATGAAATGCATAAAAATAAATTATATAAAAATAGCTGGGTGTTCCGCGGAACACGTGTGTCACCTGCCCGAGAGCCTTCTGTAAAAAACTGCAAAAATTGAAGGGGAATAACTCCGAAAATATTTATTATTGAGTTATGGAACTTGTGCATGACAGTTCCTGGCCTCAATCTCTATTCACATATGGAGTTTCATATCAATAGCATCTGTAAAATTGGAGTTATCTTCAAAAAATGAAAATCAAACAAAGGGCAATAACTCCAAAAATATTGAAGCTAGAGTTATGAATCTTGTGCACCCCACTTCCCTTTATGATTTTCTTTCTAAATATGAAGTTTTATTTCAAAAGCTTTCATAGAACAGGAGATATTGCAAATTGAAATGTGACAAGAAAAGTGTGACGGACAGACAAAATCAAACAAAGGGCAATAACTCCAAAAATATTGAAGAAGGAGTTATGCATTTTGTGCATGGCACTTCCTCTTATCATGTTCTTTCTCAATATGAAGTTTTATTTCAATAGCTTTAATAGAAAAGGAGTTATTGCAAATTAAAAAAGCGTGATGGGAAAAGTGTGACGGACAAAAAAAGCGTGACGGGAAAAGTGTGACGGACAAACAGACGGACGCTCCAACATTTTGGTTTTATGGGCTATTTCTTATGTTTAAAATAGCCCCTAAACCTTCAAAAATAGCCCCTAATACGGAATGAACAAAGGATCTTTTGTTCTTTTTAGCCCCTTACACTCAAATGTTGGCCTGGACAGACAGACGGACGGACAGACAGACGCCGGAGAAGTGATCCCCAAGTGCCACCTTTTGCTTACAGCAGATTACACAAAAATGACGTCAAAGATATGAATTAAAATGTCATGACGTCGTTAAATTTTCTGACGTTGGTGACACGTGGTTGCATTCTACGAACAGCCGTTACTTTGTCAAAAAATAATATTTTAATAAAAATTCTTCCGGATTTATGCACAAAAACCTTTAAACAAAGGGAAAATGCTAAAAGATAAAAATAAAAAAAAATATGTCTATCAGGACCCTATCTCTTGTCTTAGCCCATTTCTCCTTATGTCACAAATTACCATAAGGTAGGTTTTCGCTTGACGCGGCTCAGGGAGAACGAATCTCCTTTATTAATATCCATACATGTACTGGAATACACAGGAGCAAGCCATATCCTTGCATGATCTCATTTCAATTACATACTTACTCTGCGCCAATAAGCAGTTTTGTCATTGTAATCAAATCTGAGTTCAGAGCCTTTCTCGATGTCTGTGATGGTATATATGGCAAGCTTCAATTCTTCATTCTGCTCAACGACCACCTTACAGTTGGGTTTGCGTGAATCATTCATCATTCTGCCATATCCTTGGCTGTGAGTAGCATCAACACTGAAATAAGAAAAGCTGGACAGTTAGTGATATTTCTTTTGTTTTCAAGATAAAGTTAAAATAAGAGCGCCATAAAGTGGTAAAATCCTATCAAAAGAAGTTCACGGTAGGCTATAGTGCTAGCAAAACAGCCTTCACATCATAGGAGAAGAAATACCCATGGTATGACTCGAAATCATTCATACTCAATCAGGAAGATTGAGTCGTAATTGTGGAGTGTAAACAGGGCTTTACAAATATATGACCTTGTGACCTTCTTTCTGCCCCTACCCCAACCATCTTCAAAGTTGATCAAGGTCTCATGTAGACAAACATTTTGAGCAAGTCTAGAGAAAAATGGGATTAAAATTGTGGTCTCTAGATTGTAAACACCATTGTTGACACATGACAAATAATGGACGACGCATGCAGACGGCGCACAATGGACATATAAGTCTCACAAAAGCTCACCTTGAGCATGCTCAGGTGAACTAATTATAGAAGCCCAAATAGTGCTTTTGCCTTTTGATTTCAGAAATGAAACTACTTGAAGAATGATCCTAAATAAGTCTATACATGTACAAAACATTGCAAAATGAAATCTATGGCCAAATATCACTACACCCAAGGCATGTTTCCAAAGGCTAGTGGCTCAAATGTAAGAAAGTTAGCAGGGGTGTAAAATTCTGAAAAAGGGCACTCGCCCTGCATATAGGCAGATTTAAAAACCACTCGCCCTGCAATATAGACAAAGAAGCCAACCTCACTCGCCTTTATTCACTTTTTCCTTGACGGGTTGAGCGGTCGAGTGGATTTTTACACCCCTGCTTAGGGGTATCTGCATACAAATGGTCAAGCTCTGAGCAAAATGGTTGCACTTGGATCACAATGATTATGTAAACCAGTCATTCGGGACAATCTAGTAAAGCTAGCACTGCCAATAAACCCCTTACATTTCCTTACCTACAGGGTAGCTTAAGCCTTTTAACAGTAAAACAAATGGACACCTAAGTAGAGGCTTGGTAAAAGTTAGTTTTTCTAACCTAGAGAAATGTGCCTCGGTCTGCAGAAAATCATCAAGATTAAAGCCAAAGAATAACCTTTGTTGTAGGCTAAAAGGTTTTGAAGTGAAATATCATCTCTTAATTATTTAAATTATACCAATCCAGGCATACTTTTATTAAATCACATCAATTAAAATTATTTGTCGTCTGTGAGATATAAAGTTTACCCAAATATCAAACCTTAACTCTTAATCATTCAGAAGCTTGCACTGGGTTCCCAGGTCCTTTCAGTTTGGAAGGAGCTGGGAATCACGTGCAAGTGTATGAGTTTATTAAGAGTAAAATCAATTAAACCATACTGAAGCCATTTGCTGCCTTGCCAAGGAGTAGACCCATAAATTACAGCTCCTATTGTCTCATCTGGATCTTCCTTGTTTGCTTACTGATTTTTTGCACGAGAAATATTAATGGTTTTCTCTGACATTGTACAGATAAAGTTAAATTTGCTTAAACTGCAAAAAAAATTCATTAAATAGTAAAGGAGGGCGCAGCTTTGAATAAATATACATGAGTTAATGGGTTAAGCACTTTACAAGTGCTGGTTTTTTTGTTTTAATTTCAGAGCACAAAATTATTTCAGCTAGAAAACAATGTAGCCCCGATAACTATACACTGAAAAATCTTTACTTCTTGCACATGTATGCAAGTGACAGGGCAGATGGTCCAATTCAAATCCCCTGGATGCACTCATCCAGATAACCAGACCCAGTGTAAAAAAGACTTCAATCTTGTAACAAGAGGGCCATAATGGCCCTGGGTAGCTCACCTGAGTTTTACGGCCTCACAGGAGTGGTCAATATTAATTTCAGAAGCATCATTTCAGTACACTTTGTATGTAACCACTACATTATGCTCAAGACCGGTAATAAGATTTTTTCCAAGATTTAACCTGGTGACCTACTGTTTTAACCAACCAAACCCACTTTCGATATTGGTCAAGATATTATCAATATAAAAATTCTAAGCAAGTTTGATGAAAATTGGACTAAACTTATGGCCTCTATAGCTGTAACAAGCTTTTCTAAGATTTGACCTAGTGACACTGACCTACTTTTTGACCCGACCCCACCCACTTTCGAACTTGTTCAAGATATTATCAAGGCAAACATTTTGAGCATGTTTGGCGACATTTGGTTGAAAATTGTGGCCTCTACCTAGTGACCTACTTTTCTACCCGACCCCACCCATTTTCAAACTTGTTTGAGATATTATCAAGAGAAACATTCTGAGCAAGTCTGGCCACATTTGGTTGAAAATTGTGGCCTCTAGAGTGGTTAAAAAGGTTTTTTCTAAGATTTGACCTAGTGACCTACTTTTTGACAAGACCCTGCCCACTTTCGAACTCGTTCGAGATATTAAGAGAAACATTCTGAGCAAGTTTGGGGACATTTGGTTCAAAATTGTGGTCTCTAGAGTGGTAACAAGCAAATTGTTGACGACGAACACTGCACTACGACGCACTCCACAACGCACGATGGATATTCAAGTGTCACAAAAGCTCACCCTGAGATGTGCTCAGGTAAGCTAAAAAGGTCTGCAACAGGGTATGTCCTTGGCAGACTTACCAAAGCTCCTGTCCCTTATGCCGAAAGAAAAACAAGAAACTCCCTTGATTTTCAGGCAGGCTGCTGAACCTCTTTGCACTGAACAAGAAAAAGTAACAAAGGGCAATAACTGTAATTAGTCAAAGTATAGTTATGGTTCCTTTGTACTGCACTTCCTCTCATTGAGCTTTGTCCCTATATGAAGTTTCATGAAATTCCATGCAGTAGTTTTCAAGTTATATTCCGGACAAGAAAAAAATAACAAAGGGCAATAACTCTGTAATGAGTCAATATAGAGTTATAGTTCCTTTGCTCTACACTTCCCCCATTAAGCTTTGTCATTATATGAAGTTTCATGAAATTTAATCCAGTACATGTAGTTTTAAAATTATACACCGGACAAAATATTGCTAATAAAAGTAACAAAGGACAACAACTCTGTAATTAGTCAAAATAGAGGTATGGTTCCTTTGCACTGCACTTCCTCTCACTGAGCTTTGTCATCATATGAAGTTTCATGAAACTCCGTCCAGTAGTTTTCATGTTATACTCCGGACAAACTATTGATAACGAAAGTAACAACTGGCAATAATTCTGTAATTAGTCAAAATAGAGTTATGGTTTCTTTGCACTGCACTTCCTCTCATTGAGCTATGTCATTATATGAAGTTTCATAAAATTCCATCCAGTAGTTTGCATGTTATACTCCGGACAAACTATTGCTAACACCGACACCGACGAAAGGGTGACCGGAATAGCTCACTATTCTATGAATAGTCGAGCTAAAAAGGGAAATTATTTCAGCATATTCCAATATAGAGTTATGGGATGTGGCCTGCAAAGTCATTTGATGACCTGGATAAGTGTGTGAAGTTTAATGGCATTTACAGTTTCTGAGAAAAGGCCTTGCATGCAAATCTTTAAACAAAACCAACACCGGTGTAAGGGTGAATGTAATCGCCCTCCATGCATATTCCTAAATAGTTGAGCTAAACAAGTGTCATTTTGACTCGGAATGACCTGTTTTCACTGTTATTTATTTTCCTTTTGTTTTCACATTTAGTTTCACTTTGTTGCATATTCCTGTTTATTTTATTCAGGACATTGGACATTTAAAAGAGTCGGCCCAGAACAACAAGGACACCCTTGATACAGTTCTAGAAATTCTGAACAGGTTTATGGCTGCTAAAATAGAGGATGGACAAACTATCTCCAACTTACAAACGGAAATGCAAGATATAAAAAGAGATCTGAAAAACATTTATGAAGTTGCCAATGACCTTGAAAAAGACGTCAGCACACTCATCATGACTTCAGAAAACTATACTAACAAGCTTAGTCAGCTGGCTAATTCTTCTGCAGCCCTCTCTGAAAACCAGAATATTATACAATATAATATTTCTAAACTGGCAGAAGAAGCTGAAGCATCTGACGCTATAAGCTACATAGAAAAAACAGTCAGTACACTCACCAGTAATACAGAACACCAGATTGAACATCTTGCTAATACTTGTAAGAATCTCTCTGAAAACCAGAAAATTCTACAAAATAATATTTCTAGGCTTGCGGAAGAAACAACCACATCTAAAGTTGTCAATGACCTTGGAAACACAGTCAGTATACTATTCGGGAGTTCAGAAAAGCAGATTAATCAGCTTGCTAATGACAGCGAGGCTCTCTCTGAGAACCAGAAGATACTAACAACTAATATTTCAAGACTTGCAGAAGAAGCAACAGTCATGGCAGAGAAATGTAGATTTATAGATGACAGTATTAGTGAAGTCAACACCACACTCAATAGAAAACTAAACAAGATTATTCAGGAACATACTCAATTAGAAGCTCGGGAAAAATCAAGCGCTAACTTGACTGAAATAATGAAAGAAATAACAGAAAAACTTGACAACCACGTTAAAGACATTATTGAATTAATACCGTCCTATCCTTTTTTCTCCAAAGAAAATAAGACATTTTATGCTTATGGTCTCGTCCAATTTAAACTCGAAAACGTGACTCGTACCGGCAGTACTCTTGAAGGCCGAGTGGAGGTTTTACACAATGGTCGCTGGGGAACAGTCTGCGACGACGAATTCAATAACACCGATGCCACAGTTGTCTGCAAGTCTCTCGGGTATTCAGTTGGAGAAGCTAAAGCTGTAGCTTATTTTGGACAGGGAACTGGAGATATATGGCTGGATGAAGTACAGTGCACGGGAACAGAGGCTGATATATTCCGCTGCCCAGCGAACACTATTGGAACTCACAACTGTAACCATGGTGAAGATGTAGGTGTGATTTGCAGATAGAAAACAATGGGGTTTTCTACAGCCTTGGTTTCACAGGATCAGAGACGGATATATTTCAGCTGCCCTGCAAATGCTTTTTATTAGCTGTAATCATTGTGAAGATGCAAGTGTGATTTGCAGGTGGAACACCCCGGAGTATTTCCTTAAAACATGGTCATCTTTAATGTCAAAGTCTAAAATAATTATTTGTCAAAATGCCTCATTATATTGTTAAAATGTCTTACTGCAACGCTATACATGCAGTGCAGACCTGGATTCAGGACACAGGGCTCCAGAAAATCGTAAATAAATCCAACCAAATTGTTAATTTCTCAATCACTCTACTTTGTAAACTTGTGACCATTTATCAAAATTGTCTTTTATGGTCACAAGTTGACTCACAACATAAGGTTGGGAAAGAAATATAGTTTTTTAACCGCTTAGATACACATCAGTTATTATGTAGCCCTTCTAAGGGTTTGTTTTATTATGACAACATAATTTTGACAAGTGTTGAACATTGCAGACCAAAACCAGCTGTAGCGTCTTGTGACCCAGCTGCTAGTCCGTGATGATGCAATGGCTGTTCTTTGACGCAATGGCTGTTTTTTGCGCAATGGCTGTTCTTTGACGCGAAGGCTCTGCACTGTTTATAAAACACACAAAACATTCTTGTCACATCTCATATTTATTTAATTGAATTCACTGTACTATATGACTGAATATTCTGCGCAATAAAATACTGTTGTTAATGCTAAAGCTCCAGGGCTACGGATAAGACCTGCATCCAAAATGCTAAAATTCTTTTGTTTCGATCAAACACTTTGTAACAATAAATGATAATCGTCTTCAAAGATTCTAACGAATGGTCACATAATAGGGTTTGGTATTGAAATTTAAAAGTTACGCTAGCTTAGCTGTTGGCCTGAGCTCTGCAGAAGTTTGTTTGTTAATTTTTTAATGGGTGATCCTTTGCATATTAAAACATGATGCACAATTTTGAGGTGGATACCTCAGCTCCTGGTCTGTATGCTGTTCTTTTGACACCAACATTTTTGTATAGTAAAGATTTGGGGCATCGAATTGATATTGTGTAGATTTATATTTTATGATTTGTAGAACTCATCTTTGTTTTCTTTTTTCATTTCATATCTTAGTTTTATAAGACTTTCATTTGTAAATGGCTAAATACAGAAGTGAGCTCATTGATTATATGTATCAAGAAATAGGTTTACGATAAGAAATAATGAATCCTTTTCATACAAAACATTTGCTTTTTGTACATAAATAAAAACAATCATCTGGTAATATATAGTGCTCCCTTTGCTTTGGAGAGAGGGAGAGAGGGAGAGAGTAACAGAGAAAGTCACACAGACAGAGAGGGGCAAAAATAGATATATAGCTGGAGAAGCTAAAGAAAAAGCTCATTTTGGACAAGGAACTTGAGCTATATGGCTGGATGAAGTAGAGAGCACAGGAACAGCGGATGATATATTCAGCTGCAGAGCAAACTATATTGGAGACCATGACTGGTCATATTGAAGATGTAGGTGTGATTTGCTGGTAGAATTCACCACAGTGTTTCCTAAAGCCTTTGTCTCACAAGAACAGAGACTAGTATACATGACTCCAGCCGCTTAACGAGGCCTGTTAGAGACAAAAACTGTACACATGATGAAGATATAGACGTGATTTTCCGGTAGAACACACAGGAGTGTTTCCTTTAGACTTGTTCTTCAAAGTCAAATGTGTAACATAATTAAATGAAATACAATGTTGTAAAAATGCCACAGAAAAAGTAAAATTGACTTTTTGCAACGCTATACATGCAGTGTAGACCTGGAATCAGGATACACGGCTCCAGATAATCTAAACAAAATCCACCCAATTTTAAATTTATCCACCAAACTGCACGTTGTGAACTGATGATCATTTATTAAAATCGTCTTTTTATGGTCAAAAGTTGACTCGCCAAGTAAGGTTTGGTAAAGAAATATAGTTTTTATTAGTTTATATACACACATGATCTGTAGTTCTTCTAAGGATATCATCTATTTAACACAATAAGCTCCTGGGCTACAAATAAGGCTTATATCCAAAATGCTTAAATCCTTTTTCTCTCTCGACCGAACCCTTTGTTGTAACCATTCATTAGAATCGTCTAGCAAAGATGGTTCTAATGAATGGTCAAATAATATAATGATTTGGTAAGGAAATTTAAAAGTTTGTAATTCTTTTCACTAGCTTATCTGCCGAAGAGTTTCGTTGTTTAATTTTTAAAATTTGAACCTTTGCAGATTAAAACAGGACATACGATTTGGCGGCGGCTTC
>JAULCE010751516.1:0-14561 GCA_032359355.1 Macoma nasuta | reverse complement strand
GCCTACAAATCGGATTGCCTGAACGCAAATCAGATTTGTGAGAACGGTAAAATTTCGAACCTCTCAAATACGAGTTAAAACGCCTCTCTCGGTAAGTACATCCCTCGCGATTCAATATCATACTAGAAAAAAACATTGAATCGGGCATTTTGCAGAATGTGATCATAGAACATTTGGGCTAAAAACTTAAAAGTTGTTATGGTAATGCATCATATAGTTTATATACCATCATTTGTAAAAGGAGAGAAAATCAATCCGTTTTGATATTGACAATGTTGATTTTCTGGTGAATACACAAACTGGTAAAATACATTTTATGGATCAACTGTTATGATGTAACAGCCAGATCAATCCACATGTGAATTAATGGAACCTGCTTTAAATCTTAGATCGTGTCAAGACCGGCCATTAATCAAATTAGTATGCTATCCGCGATTAATTTGTCCAAATCTGAATTTAACGGCCCATTAAAAACCTAACTTTAATTTATAAGACATCCACAGCATTCCAAAATTATATGTTATCTATTGTTAGCCATTGCATGGATGGATTGTTGCTACATTGATACAGTAACTGAAACGTGATAACCTTTGTTTTCAACCTCTGTCTGGTTTAAAATATGACTTCTGCAAACACCAATCCTGACAAATGTCGTGAAAATGAGAACAATGCAGTTACTGTGGTAGCAAATTTGCCAGCTTAGTCGGCATATATAAAGGTATTCCTATTAAAAGCAGTCATGTAGCGTGAAAGCTACTAAATTACGAACAACGTCGTATCGACATTTTTATATCATCGATGAAAAACTCGACAAAGTGTGTTGACTTGTATATATTCTTGCATGTTTCTCACTAAACCGTTAAGTGATATAGTGCGCATGCTACATTCATGCTACTATAGAAGAGCGCGGCTATATCATTCTGCTCCAATCGTACTTATACTGCTACATGCATACTACTATAGACGAGCGCCGCTGTATCATTCTGCTCCATTGGTATTTATATAGGAGAGCGCGGCTTAATTCATACTGCTTAATGTGAATTTTTATAGAAGAGTGCGACTTCTTCATTTTGCTACATTCACACTTCTATAGAAGAGTGCGGGTATATTATAAATCAGAAGCAGAAGCAGCACAGTTGACATCTATTGGGTAAAGGATATAAAAGATCAAAAGTGAAGAATACCTACCCATACTCACAGCCATAAAGCAATAAACGCTCGCACCTAGAGTCATTGTGTGCCTGAAATACATAAAAGGGATTTAAATTCATTACAAGGCAAAACTATAAACATCCATTCGAGAAGTTGGCCCATTATAATTCTTTAAATAGGTATGTTAAGGAAGCTGTTTTAGGTTTATCCAGTTCGACTTCTTGAATTCGTTTTTGTAAGTTACTTTATAAGTTATTTCATTCACAAAGTAATGTGTTCCCTTTGCCAAGACCAAGAAGCCGTAATCACAACACTGCAGACTAAAAATTATATGCATTTTAAAACATTTGTTTCACATCAGGTGTAAGGAAATATATTATGTACTTTAGAAGTGCAATTTTCACATGAAAGTTTAGTGTGATAGCTATTTATACCCCTAATAACTTATGCACGTCATTCTTTACTAGCTTGACATATTAAATATAAAGCTCAAAATTCCCGATGTTTTTTTTATTTTATTTGCAGACCCGATTGACCCTTCCTAAATCGACTTATAAGCACAGGTGCTTCTTGTTGCTACCTCAAACCAGCTATTTCCAATATGACGGTCGATAGATAAAACTAAGCGTATATCTTGGGGTCTTTACTTGACACGACAAAATCGTAAAATCAATTATCCTTATCAAATATTACTTGTACAGTAGCGTAAACCTACTGTTTTAAGTCACATATATATATATATACACATAATTACATAGTAGATTCTGGTAGTAGGTTATGCTATATCCTGTAACACAGGCTCTAGTTATTCATCTTCAGCCTCATATGTGAGGTGAATGCCTGTCCTTTTGTTGTATTTGTAATTGAATTTAATGTCTTGATCACTCCCAAATATGTTAAGCCGACTTTCACAAGTTCTATTTGTTTAAACATTTACGACACAAGGTAGTAAGCACGTCAAGAAATCTACATACGTGAACGAATATTTTCTAAGATTAAGATTGCCCGTTTTTTTAAATAACATAGGATTATGTCCTCTGGTAGTTGCTTTCATCACGGTGACTTTTCAAGTAAGTATTTTTTTATGTATTGTAATATATGTCCCTGTTAATATTTTATAACACTCTATCATGTCCCCTCTACTTCGTCTATATGTAAGGCTTGGTAGATTTAACGCGATCTTTATAACCAATATCTCGTAATTCAGGAAATAATTTGATAGCTCTTCTCTGTACATTTTCAATCATGTCAATATGATTCTTTTTTGTATGGCACCAAGACTTGGTTGGCATATTCAATATGAGGCCTGACCAATACTTCATACAAATTTTCCAGTGCATCTTTGTCAAAATATTCAAAGGATCTCCGTATTAATCCTAACATTGTACTTGCTTTATTGACTGTCCCTGTCATGTACTCCTCAAAGCTTAGTTTATTGTTAAATATCACACCAGCATCCTTTTAAGAAGTTGAATTTAATATCTCTTCCAAAGTATTGTTCATTGTATAGGAAACTTTCCAATTGTATGGTTACTTATAGACATTGATTTACATTTTTGTGGATTAAATTTGAGTTTCCACTTTTCTGACAACTCGATCATATTGTGAATATCTTCTTACAACTTCTCATTTTCTTCAACATGCTTGACTCCATGGAATATCTTAGTACCATCTGCATACAGAAAAACATCATTGTTATTTTTAAGACTATTAGGTAGATGAATTATAAATATAACCAATAGTAATGGACCTAATACGTACCATTGTGGAGTGCCGCTTGTAACAACTTTCCGACTTGAGGTTTCAGCATTTTTAATTACTGTAATTACTGTCTGTTAATAGTTGTACTATTGATCTTTGTTGAATAAAACCGAATTGCTTATAACTGAGACGATCATTCGTCTGCATGTGTATTGTTTTCTCTGATAATGGATTCAAAAACTTTACATGCAATACTAGTTATACTGACTGGTCGATAGTTCCCAGTGTCTTTTTATCACCTTTTTTGTAAATACATGAGGCACCAATGTTTGCAAATTTCCATTTTTCAGTTAATTAAGCATCCTCAATAGAATTTTGGAAAATGATAGTTTTTGATACACATAGAACATTGCTCATTCTTTTAAACCCTCGGACTAATGGCATCTGGGACAGGCGATATGTCTATCTTCAAGTTTTCAAGCTTCTTAATTACCAATTCACTTGTTATAATTATTGCGTTTTTGCAAACTTACAATCCTCAATATGCATCTTTTCAATTACGGGTAGCTCCTGGTCGTTAAATGCAGTAAAACACAATGTGAAAAATTCACCTAGAGCCTATGCCTTTTCCCCATCATTACTTAAAACGTGTACTTATTACGATATATGTTTAAGTCTGGTATTGGTGATTTTGTATCTGATTTTGATTTGTCCAGAACTTCTTAGGGCTCATTCTGATTCCATCAATAATATTTTTCTCATGAGTTTTCACAGCTTTTCTAGTTGAATTCCGCACTTTATTGCTTCATCTTTTTACTTTATTGGTATTGTCATGTGTCTGTTTATGTTTATGCCATGGGCGTTCTTTCCTTTTCATGGCAGTTTTTAGTTTAGTGTCTTTAATGTTTTCGTTTACAGTCTTTTCCTCTTTTGATGAAAGTCCTTTGAACAAAACCTTCTACCGCATCCAGTATCTTAGGTTTTTATGTCGTCCATTGAGCATCAATGTCGTTGTTTTCTAACACACTGTGCCTGTCAATGTTTAGCATATTTTTCAATATTGCATAGTTTCCCTTATCAAATCTATATCCTTTCTTCATATTATCCTTTTTAGTACTGATTTAATATTTGAATGATCACTTTTATAGAGCGGTGCTTTAACATCTACATCAGATACCATTACCTCTTCATTTGAAAAAAAATTATCAAGCAATGAAGACTGACCTCTTCTTCATCTAGTTGGTTTATGTATATTTTGAAACCAAAACCCATATCTTACAGTCTCTATGAACTCATATTTTACATCACCTGACCCACCTGTAGACATGCTTTTCTCCCAACAAATGCCTTTGTTATTAAAGTCTCCAACTGTAAAGTTGTAAGAATCGTTATTTGCAGTTATGTTCCTAAGAAATTAATTTGGCATCTCATTATTTTCATTGCAAAGACTTTTGTTAATTGAAGTAAATAACAGCTTATCCTTATCTTTCACTGATGTTTCTTCACAGATATATTCTGAAAACACTTTATTAAAAGTTACATGTAATAGCTGTATTTAATTACTTATGTAAACAATAAGTCCTCTTCATGGATCTTCCTTGCCTAGGTTTAAAGTCATTATTTCATAACTTTCAATGCTATACTCAGCAATACAGCTTTCATACCTAAACCGTTTTGGTCTCGCTTCATGAAATGCAATTATATCGGGCTAATTGTCAGTTTTTTTTAAATTCTTATTTTCAATTTAACAAGCTTTGAAAAAAGAACTGTAATGCAACTTTTTTGCATCACTGTTCAAACAAGAACTTAACTTATAAACTGTTATATCATTTCTCTGCCCCCCCCCCCCCCCTACCCCTATTCAGTGAGGCAGAGCTGCGTTCCTTTTGGGAGATACAACTCCTCTGGCATTTCTGTCTGTCCGTACTTTTATTATCTTCAGTTGGGACTTCTGACAATGAATCGAATAGTTTCATTTTGAAAGTTTTCCTGCATTTGTTTTGCCTATTGTCTTAGCTTTGCATCTTTCTTTCTATCTTATCTACTCATATCATGTTTAATCCGTCATGTTTCAGATATTTGTTGCATGAGAACACTAATTTAAAAGCATTTGTATTACCATGATCTTAACTGTCTCAGCGAATGTCAAAAGAAAAGGCCTAGTGACAACTATATCTTTGCCATCTACAGTTTTAAAAAACGTGTCTTCCCTATTCACCGCATTGTCAATAAATTCTCATCTTGTGTAGTTTGACGCTAATATCATTCGCCACTAGCTTTATCTCGCCAAGGTCATGTTGAGATTGCTCATCTGTCAAATTACCACCACACTCTTTAACATTATAAAATACTATATTATTCTTCCATTCTGTCATGAATAGATTCTAGAACTGTGTCTTTTTTTTCCTTTTTTCATAACATTTTTACCAGTTGTGGGGCCTTATCTATCCTGGTTTACTGCAATAACTTGTGATACTTGTTTTAATTGACCCTATTCCATTCTTCACTTCAGTCAATTATTTTTTCAATGATATTGATACGACTGTCTTGTTAAGAGGAAGGCAGAATAGCGATCCTCTGATGCGTTTCTCTGACAACATGCAGGGACTTCTCGACACATAAATGACATAGCCATGGCAAGTCTGATCTCCCATTAATTGCTTTATACACTACATGTCTCATGCTAAGTCATTTCAGACATCTATGATTAGCACAGAACTCAGTAGCTAACAGCTTGTCGGTGTCACTGTTGAATGGGTTTTTACACTGATCACAATTCCATATTTCGTCTTGTGACGAGGATAAATTCCTATTATTTTGCACATTTCTGCAAATTAATTGATCGTTGTTGAGTGAGCGACCCTTCTGAAAATTATTTGAAGAATGCATTATTCCCTTTTTGCCGTTTTTCGAAGTCAATCTGTGAAGTTTAAAATGAAGCAGACGAAATATTGCGCATGCGCAAGTTTGCTTCCGGTGTTGAAGGTGTTGAAGTCTATACAATGGGGTTTGGGTATGCAAATAAGTTCCCAAAATACATGTAAAGACTTAAAGCTCAATTTCACAGTTTGACTCTTTGATGTAATCTTGAACATACGGGTTATTAAAGCCAAATAAGAACAAAGCCAGAACCGAACCGGAAACGAATCGAAGGGAAATCGACTTGTCATTGATCCAGTTGTTCGAAAGCTTGTTAAACTTAACGGCTTGTTAACTTAACAGTCGATTAAATCCCTGAACCGTTAGTTAGTTAGTTAACAGTCTGTTAAAACAGTATTGCTCAAATAAATTTTAATCCTCTGTTAATTAACACGCTGTTTACTTTTAACAGGCTGTTAATTGTCATGCGAACAGTTCCATAATGCCAAGTTCCTTCCATATGTGCTAAATATTTTTAGAAAAAAAGAGTTTTGAATAATCAGAGCAAAGAAAATGCCTTTTTTCTTGTTTCAACCTAAAAGAAATTTTAAATTAAGAAAAAAGAGAAAAACAAGACAAAACATAAGTTTACTATGTTCAGGTTATTCCACCCACTCCTATTTATAGTATTCCTCCATTTGATGTAAAACACATTTTAGACAAAAATATAACTGCTCATGTTTTCAAAGGATAGGAAATTATCTAACTAGAAAATGAGTGGTCACAAGTGGTGTTTTAATTCAGTTCTAGTGCCAATTTCAATGTGAGGTGACAGTAAGGGTAACCCTATGCTCAACACCAGTATTTGAGCAAAAACATTTTTATTCAAGACTTTTGTTTACAACCATTTTCATTTGATAGATAATAAGCTAAGAAAATGAATGGTCACACATATAGTTTAAACCAAGTATATATTGGGCTCTTCAAATGTGTCTGTTAAATTTTAATCGAGGTGCATACCTCAATTAAATTTAACATGTGATATACCTGTTAAATCACTCTTTCATCTCTACACCCATCACATAATTGGGCCGCGTCACGCGAAAAGGGACACTTTACATATAAAACTGCGCTGACTCAGCTCTTTTTCAGCGTTATTATTCCAGCATCTAGTCACGAAAATCACCATTGTTATTATTTTAAGGTAGAATGGATGTCCACTAAGATTGCAAACAGTGCAGTCCCTGACTAGCCGCCACGTCATTGACATGGTGGCTTGTCTGGGGCTACACTGTTTGCATTGTCTGAGTGCCCCTATTCGCATGACGCAGCCCATTTTCCCTCTAGAGGAGTCCTCTGATCTGGATCTGCATTGTTTGACTTTAGAAATATCCAAGTCGATGCATTATGCTAAGATTTTGTTTTTTTAATTTACAAGCATAAGGTTTAACTTCAAATAATTCATAATAATAAAGGGGAAGCCAATTTTAAATATTCAGCAGATGAACGAACCCTTTACTCTATATACTGTTTATAAACTAATTCACAATGAAAGTATATATATGATGAAATGTCAAAGTATTTAGGAGAAAACAGATAACATCTATTTTGAATGGCTTTGAAAACATAGAAAACATATATTTTGAAAACAAAGTGGAAAAGGAGTGTTTTGCTCAAGATGAGCGGACACACCATTTCCCACAATGTTCTCAAGTCATCTGCTACAGAGGCATCAATCAGAGCATCTATAGAGTAAAGGTTTAAGGGTTCAGATCTACTTGTTGTCTGATCAAAAGTAAAACTGTTTGACTCTTGGCACTGTATGTCACAGCCAACAATTATTGGGACAGAAAAAGAGCTCATGGCTATCAATTGCTACATTTCTGGGTCCAAGAGGAAAATGATTGTCATTTTTTTAATGTCTTGATATCTTTCAATTTTTGTGGTTTAGGACTAGTGCCAAACAGCTTGAATCTGGATCAGATGGCATATATCTTAGGCGTCTGATCTTAATCCAACCCATTGGTCATTTTCATCACAGTCATCGACTCTTAAGGGTAAAAGTCAAGTCAGAAAAATAAGAAAAATTTCAACATGGCTCAGGATAACCAAGTGTAAATATAAAAATGTTCCATCACAGTTTTGAAATATGCAATTTACATTTTACTCAAAAGAAAATGGGGCATGTAATCATTGCTCTTTTGGACTCTGACAAAAAACATTGTCAGCCATCAGCTCTTGTCCTGTGCCAATACGTGTCCTCTCAAACATGGTCATTCGGGCCGAGAGTCAACAAACTTTGCTCAGTGGATCAAACAATAAGATGTTCTAGACCCTTTCCTCAACAGAAGCACCTTTTTGTGCCTCTGAAACTAATGACTATTATAAACATTGTTGGAAATGGAGATTTTGCTCGTATAAAAGAGCAATTCTCACTTTTCTACAATGATTTCAATACAATTAAGAAATAGCATTTTTATTTGACCTTAATTTTTATGTTTCGTTAGATTGTTTTCTTGTGGGTTAGTCTAAGAATAGCTGTTTGTGGAAAGGATTTAACCCTATGTTGTGACCATTCGTTATAGAATCATCTAAGACAATTCTAAGTAATGGTAAGTTAACAACATATGGTTTGGTTAAACTCTATATTGTGACCATTCGTTATAGAACTGTGACAATTCTAAGTAATGGTAAGTTAACAACATATAGTTTGGTTTGATCAAGGAAAAGGATTTTAGCATTTTGGATACAGATATCATCTGTAGTTTTGCCAAGGCTAAGGTTGATCCTTCCACAAGCTGTTAAAGACTTAGCCACAAGGAAATAATCTACAGAAAATATGAAAATCTTAGCAAAAGAAAAATACCAGCTTTTAATTGAATTGAAATCATTGAAGGAGATCGGAGCATTTGCTCAGTTTGAGCAAATTCTCCATTTCCTACAATGTTGTTAATAATCATCAGTTACATAGGCACAAAAAGGTGCTTACCTTGGGAAACGATTCCAGATCAACTTATTGTTTGATCTAAACCGAAGTTGTTTGACTCTTGGGACCACATGACCATGTTACAGATGACAATTATTTGGACAGGACAAGAGCTAATGGTTAACAATGTTTTATATCAGAGTCCACAAGGGCAATGATTGTCTGCCCCATTTTAAAATACATGTATGCGCAAATTTTTCAATTGTTTAGGGTTTTGTCACACTGTCAAACAGCTTGAATCTGGATCAGAAGCCAGATCAGAGTTACTTGAGGTCTAATCTCAATCTAAGCTATCTATTATTTATATCGGCTATTGTAGGATGTGTGTATCCTATTGCAGATAGAAAGATCCATTATTACGTTGTTATAAACACTGTTACCTGGTATTGTGTGTATCATATTGCATTATATTATAGCAACACATATTTTGGCAAGTTCAACGGTATTCGAGGTTGGGCAAGTGAATTCTCAAAGTACTTGTCCGAAGGGACAAATAGGTTCAAAAGTTAAAGTAGCCCCTGGAGATGGACTCATAAGATGATGCTGGGCATATATCAAATTAAGAGGACCAGTCATTCTAAAGTGGTCAAATGTCACCCAGGTTCAATCTAGGCATAATGCTGGGTTTCGTCTCCCATGGCTTAATCTAGGCTTGATGCTGGGTTTTGTCTCCCATGGCTCAATCTTGGCACAATGCTGGGTTTCGTCTCCCTTGGCTCAATCTAGGCACAATGCTGGGTTTTGTCCCCATGGTTAAATCTAGGCACAACACTGGCTTTCGTCTCCAGGGTTCAATCTAGGCACAACACTGGGTTTTGTCTCCCATGGCTCAATCTAGGCACAATGCTGGGTTTCATCTCCAGGGCTCAATCCAGGCTCACCACAGGGTTTTGTCCCAAGGGCTCAATCTAGGCACATCTAGGCACAACACTTGGTTTCGTCCCAAGGGCTCAATCTAAGAATGTCATTGGGTTTTGTCCCCAACGTTCAATCTAGGCACAACACTGGGTTTTGTCCCAAGGGCTCAATCTAGGTACAATACTGCTCCATCTAGGCACAACACTGGGTTTTGTCCCCTTGGTTCAATCTATGCATGGCACTGGGTTTTGTCCCCAGGTCTTAGTCTAGGCACAACACTGGGTTTGTCCCCAGGGTTTAATCTAGGCACACCACTGGGATTTGTCCCCATGGTTCAATCTAGGCACAGCATTGGGATTTGTCCCCATGGTCCAATCTAGGCACAACACTGGGTTTTGTCCCAGGGTTCAATTTAGGCACAATGCTGGGTTTTGTCCCCAGGGCTCAATCTAGCTCTGGGTTTAAGCAGAAGTTGGAAGCTGGTCAATCAGAGAACCTAGAGAACAATGCAGCAAATAACACTTTACCCCAATGAAATGCCCTAAGAAGCCTCTGTAGCCCACAACCATAGTAAACATTGAGCAAACATTGAGCAAATGCCCCATTTCCCGCAATATTTTAACATCATATCCAAATTTCCTTACCATTAGATATCTTTCCTTTTCATCAGTCTTTGATTGTGGATGAGTTAAAACAGCAATAATGAGGTAAAGAGAAATTTAACCTGGTAGCTCAGAGGTAAAGCTTTAGCTCCAATGCTGGAAGTCACATTTTTAATGTCTGGACAGGACATACCAAAAGTTCTTGAAAATGGTACTATTAGCTCCCTTACCTTCATTCTAGCTCATTATCTTAATGCACTGTGGGATCTCTCAAAGCACTCATTTCATCTTCACGTTTTCATGTATTAGAATCCATGCATGAATTTGCAAGGATGCAGATTAAATCACACTACACATACCGTTAATAAGTAGGACAACTTATGTAGACCCTGATCAGGCTGTTTCTAAAACTTAAGGTAATTATCATAGTCCTGTGTTAGCAATTCAAAATTTCAACATTTACTGCAGCTGACAGACAGGAATTATGTTAATGTCCCTGAGAACATGGCTTTTATTCAAGGTTTGAAGGACTGGTCAAATTTGGAATTATTCAACTAACCTATTGTTTGCATCTGTATATCAGGAACATATTGTTTAAGTCATTTTGGATCAGTGTGTTTGGTGTGGTTCAGCTAAAAGAAATCTTCAAGACTAAGGGTAGTGCTAAATCTCTGAAACAATTAACCCTTTCCTCCATAGGCTATTTTAGACTAATTCACAATGAAAGTGGATGATGAATAGGACCATTATACAATATGAGAAAGGAAAATATTTAAACGTTCTAATCATGGTTTTGTAAGCATTGTGGAAAATAGAGCATTTTCTCATTATGAGCAAATGCTCCATTTTTCACAATATTTTCAAAGGTCATCTTAAAAGAAGCATCAAAGGGCAAAACTATGGAGGAGTAAAGGGTTAAAGAGACTAAAATCTCCATACTACTCAACTGAAAAAATAAACACAAACTTCCACAATATTTAATGCTGGATTGTATCAGCTGAATACAGTGTTAGAATATGTTTATTATTTAAAAAGAAATATGCTGATCTTTGCTGCAGTGAAAAGGACAGGTTGAATGCTTCACAATACTCCCCGACTGACAAAATAAACAAAGAGTTTACACCATATTGTTATCAGCTGACATAGGTGGCTACCAGCTGTAAACAGTGTAACACTTGTTTACTCGCAGATAAGGAAATATGTAAAGAACACAAACTGACATATTCACTGCAGATTTAGATCATGCAACTTGCCACAACCATGGCTATTGTAAAATTTCAAGCAGTTATGGGTCATTGTGTCGTCCCTCACATAACCCTGATTTTTAAAACTCAAAATTCAATGTTGAATTTACCTGACAGGGGGACACAGCTTAAATTATAAAAATTTAGGCAAAGGGAAATATGTTAGTTTTAAATTGTAATGAAATCATTGTAGGAATCATTGTTCTAATTAAATGCTCCATTACCAACAATGTGTTCAATAGCCATCAGATAGAGAGGTGTTAAATGGCACTGCTGTAGAGGAAAGGGCCATTTTTGAGTTTGAAAATACATCTACAAATTTAGCATATAATTTAAAGCATTAATAAGACAAGGGAGCTACCAACACCACTACTGAACTACTTTTAGCAACCGCGGATCGAACCTGCGGCTAGCTACAAGTCATGACTCATACCCCTAGGCCCTACTACCGAGCTACCAGGGCAGTTGACAATTTTCTGCAGCAAGTTGAATTTTATAAAATAAAGTATTCAACTCGGTGACAATCCATAGTTAAACCCTTATAATGCGGGAAATGAATTTATATGCCATTTGCAAACAGTGTAGACCTAGATCAGAGGACTCCTGGAGGAGCCCTGGATTTTACAGTGGTAGATAATTCTAATTCTTTAATAGCACCCCTCAAGAGAGAGAAAGAGAAAGAGAGAGACAAAACATACAAACAGATAAAGAGAACCCAACAAGAGATCAGAGTTGAGTTGGGTTTCACGGCACCGCAACACTTTAAAGATCATATGGAGCCATTCAGGAAAAAAAGTTGCTGGATCCACATCTCATTTACATCAAGATAATTGGAGTATGAATCTAGAAACTTAATACCTGCTGGAGAATCAGAGATGCAGAAACTCCAGATTCATAACAAGACCCATTTAGTCGGCTCTTATGACATGTTTGGGCCAAGCAGTGGTCCACATTCTTGTGCCACACAGACTGCGCCAGAACCACATGGGGCTAGAAGAGAGAGACAGATAGAGAAAATCCAATTAGTCGCCCCTTATGACATACCTGGGCCAAGCAGTGGTCCAAATTCTTGTGCCACACAGACTACGCCAGAACCACATGGGGCTAGAAGAGAGAGACAGATAGAGAGAATCCAATTAGTTGCCTCTTATGACATGCCTGGACCAAGCAGTGGTCCAAATTCTTGTGCCACACAGACACACCCCAGAACCACATGGGGCAAGAAGAGACAGAGAATCCAATTAGTCGCCTCTTATGACATGCCTGGGCCAAGCAGTGGTCCATATTCTTGTGCCACACAGACACACACCAGAACCATATGGGGCTAGAAGAGAGAGACAGATAGAGAGAATCCAATTAGTCGCCTCTTACGACATGCCTGGGCCAAGCAGTGGTCCAAATTCTTGTGCCACACAGACACACCCCAGAACCACATGGGGCAAGAAGAGAGAGACAGATAGAGAGAATCCAATTAGTTGCCCCTTACGACATGCCTGGCCCAAGCAGTGGTCCAAATTCTTGTGCCAAACAGACACACCCCAGTACCACATGGGGAAAGACGAGAGAGACAGATAGAGAGAATCCAATTAGTCACCTCTTACAACATGCCTGTGCCAAGCAGTGGTCCAAATTCTTGTGCCACACAGACACACCCCAGAACCACATTGGACAAGAAGAGAAAGACAGATAGAGAGAATCCAATTAGTCGCCTCTTACGATATGCCTGGGCCAAGCAGTGGTCCAAATTCTTGTGCCACACAAACACACCCCAGATCCACATGGGGCTAAAAGAAGAGAGAGACAGATAGAGAGAATCCAATAAGTCACCACTTACGATATACCTGGGCCAAGCTGTAGTCCAAATTCTTGTGCCACACAGACACCCCCAGAACCACATGGGGCAAGAAGAGAGAGACAGATAGAGAGAATCCAATTAGTTGCCTCTTACGACATGCCTGGGCCAAGCTGTGGTCCAAATGCTTGTGCCACACAGACACACCCCAGTACCACATGGGGCTAGAAGAGAGAGACAGATAGAGAGAATCTAGACGTCTAAAGAAGTTATATAGTGGACAAATTTCAAATGTTTGTTTCAGAGAGCCTTTGACCCTCAACTTAATGAAATGAAAACCATTGAGAAGTATCATAAACACTTTACCTGAACTAAATTGGAGTACTCAATTAAGGTGGTTGAGCATGACCATGTTTTTATGTTGCTAACTTTTTTACCTTTAATGCCCCTGTGCCCCTGTGACCTTGCCTTTTGAACCAGGTGAGCCTAAATAGATAGGATTCATCTACTCAATTAGACCAATCATCCTATTTAGTTTTAAGACAAGAGCCTTATAACAGGAATGAATTTGCAGATTATAGTGTTTGTGACTGTGACCTTTGACCCAGTGACCCTTAAAACAATAGGGATCCTTTACTCAAGAAGACCAATTATCCTATGTTGTCATCGATGTTTGATGACTGTGTGTCAAAAGGTTTTTGAGGTATTGAGCAGAAAAGGATTTGACCTTTATTGTCCTAATTCCCTTGACCTTTGATCCAATGACCCCAAAAGCACTCAATAAGACCAGTCATCTTATGAAGTTTGAAGACTGTGTGACCAAAGATTCTTGAGGTAATGGGCTGAGACCTGATTCGATCTTTATGGTCCCTGTGACCTTTGACCCAGTGATTCCCATTAAATCATAAATATCATCTACTCAATTAGACCAATCGTTTCATTAAAGGTTGAAGAATCTATGGAACTCCTGTTATTGAGTGGAAACCATGTGAGACATCACTCAATGAACAATATTTCCAGGTTTCAATAGGGTCATCTCTGCAGTTGGCATTCAAATCCAATCTGAACCTTGTTACCCATGTATGGCATTTGTCAAGATTAATAAGAGTCATTGGTATGCAGGTCTGCCATTTAGTTTTATCTCGGCCTCTATATGCAGTAGCTGTAACTGTTTGCAATGGTGCTTTTTAGTTTACATTATCACCAAAAGATATAAGATGGCCCTGTATCGCTCACCTGATAAGCAAAACCACATGTTTAAGCCCACATGACCCACATTCAAACTTGTCTGAACCATCATCATGACAATCATTCTGTCAAAGTTTCAAGAGGTTTGGGCTAAAAATTTGGCCCCTAGAGTGTAAACA